>QARZ01040250.1:34456-49487 GCA_013407115.1 Glycine latifolia | reverse complement strand
TAGCTATATTAACCCGAGATAAGAATCCGAACCAAGTTTGACAAAGGTGGATAAGATCAGTTGAAGTCAGACAAGGCGGTCCACGGTTTAAGGGCTTGAACTTAACAAATTTAAAGAGAATCACTCAACCGAGTGAAAGACCTGGTGGCTCTCTTCCTGAGGAAGCATGAGCTCATCCGAGTTAGGAAACTTGATGACTCTTTTCCCGAGAAGGCACGAACTCATCCGAGATACGGATCCCAGTAGTTCACTCAAAGCAAACTTGAGCTCAACGGTTCTAAGGTATCATCTCGAGTAAAGAACCCGGTGTGTCGACATCTGCCAATAAGGACTGTCACGTCATGCACACATGCATGCTACGTGACCCGATTAACTCGACCAACCAATCTCGGCAGCTGACATCACGAACACATATATGCAACTTATATGTAACTCGACCACCCCATCTCGGCAGTTGACTCCTCCACGAACACTTCTGTAAAGTGTCTTAGGAGCTTTTCAGCATCAAAATGCCAACTTCACACACATGCACAGAGAGTTCTTACAACATCAACTCTCCCTTTTCCAGAATACCATCAATCACCACACCAGAACATCATTAACATCAACCCAACATACCAACCAACGAACATAAAGCGTACCCATTCCATCCATTCAAAGACACAACTTTTTGGAAAACAATGCACACACAGGGACATGTAATCATCACCATGGTATGACTACCTGGTCCTCAACCATGCTACCTGAAATTGTATCAGACATGATAAGCTCCCCTTACCTAACCAGGGGTTCGTTTTGCAGTTACACGACGTGTTGTCCTGAGCTTCTGTTCCTACCACGAGGTCCTTCTCGACGTCAGGATATCGTAGCAGTGACGATGAGTTGAGGTGGTACAGAAGGGTTGAGGGAGAGAGGGTTCTGGGTGGGAGTGAGCTTGGGAGGAAAGGAGAGAAAATGCAAAGGTTGGAGAAAGGAAGAGTAAGTTTCTGCTGTGCCAGCCTGCTGCTTATAAACACGGCTGACACAGCACGTCCACTTAACGTGTACAGCCAGCAACCACAACACAACAGTGTTGACTTACGTCCCATCACCCATCAAACACGCAACCCAAAACAAAGCACTCAGGACAACAATAATACAATAAAACATACACCAAAACATATAATTAATTAATATAATACACACACATCAAGCATTCACTAAGAAACTTGTAATCCGGGTCATTACAACTCTCCCACCTTTTTAGGAATTTTGTCTTCGAAATTATCTGATGCAAACAAAGCTGGGTAGGCCTCCCGCACCTGGTTCTCTAGCTCCCAGGTCGCATCTTCTCCAGATATAACTCCCTAGATTACCTTGACTAGGGGAATTTCTTTTCCTCTCAGATGCTTCGTCCGTCAATCCTTAATCCTCAAAGGTAATGTTTCATATGTCAGGTTTTCCTTTACTTGAATATCGTCCCGTTCGACCACATGAAAAGGATCATGAATGTACTTACGAAGCTGGGACACATGGAATACATTATGGAGATTGGAAAGGGACAGGGGTAAGGCAATTTGGTAGGCGACGGGGCCGACTTTCTTTAGAATTTGGAAAGGACCAATAAACCGAGGTGTGAGTTCCCAGGATTTCAATGCTCGGCCGACCCCTGTTGTAACGACCCCATATGCATCCGATTCATTAACATTATCTTATGGTAATAAGCACAACAATTATGTAAAGTAATTAACGGAAGCAAAAATAAAACAATAAAGAGATGCCATACAATACAAAACAATCTAACATTATGTATGAAATTTGTACACAACCCAACACCCGGGAACTGTTACATAAGGTACATGATATATTAACCCATATTGGGTTACAAAATTACAAAACAAAATCTAGCCAAAAAAACTCTTAAGAAAACTACCTTCCGCATCCTGGAACCCATCTAGGCCTTTTGTCCGGGATCCTCGATCCACAACCAACCCGGCCTCGGCCTACCTGGCTTCTCATTCGAAATTTTTGAACGACCCCTACTTGGGTCTCTTATCTCAGACCTTGTCCTCCATTCGTTGGCTATTATCTGCAATGAAAAAATATAATACCCAACTGGGGTGAGATACAATCTCAGTAAACTCAGGGTTCTTGGAGACTCACCTCCCCCTGGTTCACTTTCATAGCACATAGCATTTATATTGGCATTACATATAAACATAGTAGCCATCCCGGCCTGCCATCTCGGCTTGCCATTCCGGAATTTAAGAAAAACAACATTAAAGCCAACCCGGCTTTCATACACATCACATGTACGTAATCACACAACGTGCCATTCTAGCACAGATATACAAGTTTGCCAGTGCACATCTCATGCACAAATGTATATCTCGAGTGCACATCTCATGCACCCGTGCACTCATGCACATATGGTCATCTCGGATGAGTCTTCCGTGCACATCTCATGCACCCGAACGTATATGAATTGCCGAGAAGCTCATCCTGGATGAGTCTCACACTCTCATATATGGTCCGCTTCCCTAGCCAGAAGGCTTCCTCAATCACAAGTAACATCACAGTGAAAATCATTTACATGTATGTTTCAATCAAAAAGCAGTAACACACAATTTAAATACACACACTGCATCATACAATAACCATAACTCTCTAGGAGTATGGTGGAACACAATCAAGGGATACAAACTCCCCAAGAACAGAGAGTTTACCTTCTCTGATTCCAGCACTGGCTCTCTCAGCCTCGTGTCACTACCATCGATATCTTTTGTATCATGCCCTACATTAGGCAAGCAAGATATCAAAATGATTCTCAATCGTTTCAAGAAAAGAACCCAGTTCTTTTCTAGGTATCAAACATAAACAACTGTCAGTGACTTGTAAACCCCCACAAAGATCTTTCTGACTTAATAGAGTACCCAAAACCCAGAAAACTTAACTTTCAAGGTTGCATCGTTATCATAGCAACCTCCTAAGCATATATTTCCAAAGAGACACAACCCAATACCTACTCTAACTCATATGGGTCATTTCTCCTTTTTACCTCATACTCAAAAGAAATGGTAAACTTAAGTGACTTACCTTAAAATATTAAGGGAGGTTGGTGGTCAACTTCTAAAAACTTGAATGTCCTTACGGTACCTCTAACTCTTAAAGGTTGAAACTTTAAACTTCCTTTGGAGAAATGATCTCCTCATCTGATGATCCTTCTTAAGAACAAAGGGTGGAAACTAAATTATATGGTGATTCTCTGTAATCCTCACGTTGGAGGTGAAGGTGCTTAGGTTAAGGAATGGTTATCTAGGAAGCTTTTCTCACTTTAACAATGGAGGAAATAAGACATGAGAGAGAAAAGTGTTTTTAATAAAGATGGTGGAAATAAAGTTACTACTGAAATATCTCCCTCATGTATATCTTAAATAGACTGAAAATTAACATGCGTCCTAAAATAATAGGTGAGTCTTCCCGCGTCAAAATAACCAGGAAAGAGTCAACACGTGTCACTTGTGTAAAGTGAATATGTAGAGATATTTAACTGTCGGGTTAGGTCTACTATTTGGCAAGTCAATTTATTATACCTCATACAGGTTACGTGTGACTACCCGAGTTCTCTAAACCCTACATATGCTGCCAAGTTCTCTTCATATTACTAACGCTGCCGGGTTGGATTTATATATATATATATATATATTGAGTGCAACTTCACTACCATATCCCGAGTTCCTGAGCACTCATTCCAACAACAACCGACTTCATTACTTGGTATGTCACCAGTTCAAGGTTCCTCCCAACCACTTTTGGAATTACTAACCCGGTAACTCTATCAAAAGGGGTTTCGAGCTCTTCCGGTCTCTCTACCCGGTGGCTCTTACAAGTCAACTAAAAACGAGCTCCTCCGAGACCACTACTCGGTTGCTCATCCAAGATCACAACTCGGTAACACGTACGAGAACATATCCGAGATCACTACTCGAAACACATCCGAGATCACTTACTCGAACCTCAAGGAAAAAGGAAAACACAAGCTCTACCGAGCTCTCTCGAGATCATAACCTGATCTCTCAAGGGAAAAAGGAATATATGAGCTCAGCCGAGATCACTACCCGGTCGCTTTTTCCTTCTTTGTCTGAGTTCCTTCTATACGTCAGCATTTCTCAAAAGTACTGAGTATATAAACCACATACGTGGCGATAACCCGGTCATGCTATCAGTACTACATACATCATGATCCCGGATTTGAAAAGGTGCTATCCACACCTCCTTCATGTCTGGGTTCCAAAATACACCCCCTCTAAGGTGACGACCTGATTTTACGAACTCGGATATAACACAGGGTTATTATATCGGTCCATGGGGTGACCCTCAAGAATACATGATCACTAACCTCGAACTCTAGGTCCTTCCTTCTCCTGTCATGATAGCTCTTTTGCCTACTCTGGGCCGTACTCATCCTATCCTAGATCAACCTGACCTTCTCGGTCGTTTGTTGTACCACCTCAGGCCCTAGCATAAGACTCTCGCCGGGTTCCAACCAACATAAGGGTGTCCTACACCTCCTACCATATAGGGCCTTGTAGGGAGCCATGCCAATGGTATAGTGAAAACTATTGTTGTAGGTGAACTCTATCAGTGGTAGGAAACTATCCCATCTACCTCCTTGTTCTAAAACACACGCCCTCAAAAGGTCTTCTAAAGACTGAATGGTTCGTTCAGTGTGCCCGTCAGTCTGAGGGTGATAGGCCGAACTCAGCCGAAGCCGGGTTCCTAAGGCCTTGTTCAAACTCTCCCAAAATTTAGAAGTGAACCTCGGATCCCGGTCGGATACTATGCTCGAGGGCACGCCGTGTAATCGAATAATCTCGCTGATATACAAAGAGGTCAACTTCTCTAAGGAAAACCGGATGTTGATGGGGATAAAGTGAGCAGACTTAGTCAATCTGTCAACAATAACCCAAATAGAATCTAACCCAGCCCGAGTACTAGGCAAACGCACAACAAAATCCATGAAGATACTATCCCACTTCCAATAGGGTATCTCCAAGGGTTGTAACTTACCCGACGATCTCTGGTATTCTACCTTAGCTTTCTGACAAACCAAGCAGGCATATACAAACTCACTAATATCCCTCCTCATGTTTGGCCACCAAAACATAGTCTTCGGGTCTTGGTACATCTTGGTGGCGTTTGGGTGGATACTTAGGTTACTCTTATGCCCTTCCTCTAGGATCACCTTCCTAAGTCCGGATATGTTGGGGACCCAGACCCTTCCTTGAAGTCTCAAAACTCCATCCAGTCCCACGTGGAAACTACTAGCATTCCCTAAAGCTATGGTTTCTAGTTGGGTCTTCAGAAAAGGGTCAGACCCTTGCCCTTCTCAGATCTCCTCTAACAGTCCACTCAAAATCTGGAGGGCTCCTATCCTCATGCTATTAGGGGTGAGCTCACAAGCTAGACTAAGGTCTCTAAACCGCTCCAAGAGCTCTAGCTCCCTAACCATCAATGCGGACACATGAAGAGATTTCCTATTCAAAGCGTCAGCCACTATGTTGGCCTTGTTGGGATGATAACTAAGCTCAAAATCATAATCCTTATGGAATTCTAGCCACCTCCTCTGACGCATGTTTAACTCCTTCTGGTTGAACAAATACTTAAGGCTTTTATGGTCACTAAACACCTCGAACTTGGAGCCAAAAAGATAATGTCTCCTTATCTTAAGGGTAAACACCACGACAACTAACTCCAAATCATGGGTAGGATAGTTCCTTTCATGCGTCTTAAGCTGCCTTGAAGCATAGGCCACAACTTGGCCACTCTGCATCAACACCCCACCCAAGCCCGTCATTGCTGCGTCGCAATACACCTCAAAGGGCTCTCCTAGGTTAGGCAAAACTAACACGGGTGTGGTTGTTAGCTTTTCCTTAAGAGTTCAGAAGCTACGCTCACACTGGTCATCCCACACAAACACTTGACCCTTACGAGTCAATTTGGTCAAGGGTAAGGCTAACTTGGAGAAACCTTCTATAAATCTCCTATAGTACCCGGCCAAGCCCAGAAAACTTCTAATCTCAAACACGGACTTGGGGCTCTCCCACTTGATAACGACCTCCACCTTAGAAGGATCTACTGCTATACCACCTTGTGATATCACGTGCCCTAGAAAACTTACCTTCTCTAACCAGAAATCACACTTAGACAACTTAGCATACAGTTGTCTATCACTAAAGGTCTACAGCACAATCCTCAAGTGCTCTTCATGCTCTTATCTGGTATTAGAATATACCAGGATATCATCTATGAAGACTACTACAAAGTTACCTCTCTCTCAGGTGGTAACTTGGATCTATCCTCAGGGAACACTCCCGGGAACTCTCTCACAATAGGGAGGTCGGCTAGAGACACCTCGGTCCTTACCTCCAGGTTCGATAAGATCATGTATACTTGAGCATCTTCTTTCAATGACGACATAACCCGGTTGGCCAGGATGAACATCCCTTTTTCTCTCACATCCGAGTTGCCAAACATGACCGTTTTATCATGACAGTTCAACACAACCTGGTTGGAAGATAACCAGTCCATACCCAAAATAACGTCAATTTGGCTAAGGGGCAAACAAACCAGATCAACTCAGAATTTTCTACCAGAAATTTCCACAAGGCAGTCTAAACATACCTCCGAAGTCAACACAGACCCACTAGCCGAGGTCTCAACCACAAGCTCATTATTCAAAGAAGACACAGAAAGTTTAAGTGACTCTACACACAACCAGGATATGAAAGAATGGGTCGCATCAGAATCAAAAAGCACGAGTAAAGGAATCCCATTTATGAAACATTTACCTTGGATTAGATCTCGGGAGTTTGAGGCTTCAGCAACACTAAGAGTGAAGACTCTTCCCGTGGTCCTCGATTGTCCGGGTTGGCTCTGCTGGCCTCTGCCATTCCACTCTCTCTTGGGGTGCGGGCAATCCCTTTGGATGTGACCCTTCTCCTTACACTTGAAGCAAGTGTTCTGGGTTGGCAAAGTAGCGGGCCTTTTAAGGGTTGGGACGTTGATCATGCGGCTTGGGAGGGATGGTGTAGGGGTTCCCGCGGTGTTGTTTGTAACGCCTCTCTTTACTCTCTCTCGTGGTTGATTGATTTTAGATAAAATCTCATATCCCTTATGTATTAAAATGAGTTTAGTTATAAATTTCATGAAAATTTCTTTTTCTTATTGCTTCAAATAAGCGAATTCTTTCTCACTACGCTTCATACAATTACAATTCATCAAAACAGTCCAGAATATCGCACAGTCCATCAATACAGTCCAAGTACAAGCCATCATGAAATACAAAGAATTTAACTTATTACAAATCATCAACATATCTTCATCATCTTTCCTTTATAATTCTTCTAGACTTTCCTGCTTTTCTGCTCGCCCAAATGAATTTGGGGTCATCACAGGTGTCAACCACAGACACAAAATAGGGTAAGTTTATAATAAACATAGTTTGAATAAAATAAATATAACAAACTTATTTCATTCACAGATTTATTCCCAGCACACAGATCAAATATTCAACATACCACATATGCATCAATGAATAATTATTCCACATAATCAACATGGGACGTATGTAATGCATGCTTATCTTCTTTATATGATGCATGCCTGAGATCTCAGCTTATCTCTTTTATCAGTGGCCACAGTCAAGATAGCCTCACCCACTCTGGTGGCACAAATAAACTTATCCAACCAGTCGGGGTAGCCCAGGGGCGCGTAGGATAGTCACCTCCACCTATGTGATCATCATGGTGGTGTGGTCCTCCCTGTCTCAACTACCCCCAAGTTCATAACTCCCTTGAACGCGTGGACTCAGTTTAGCTATCTGACAACAACAACACGGTCTAGCCCCCGCCAGGCATATGCATATGAAAATGCATGTATGACATATCTTTCTTTTATCATTTGTTTCAATTTTCTTATCAACTCATTCCACCCACTCCAGTGGAATTCATATCATATAGTTCCACCCTCTCCAGTGGAACACAAAATAATCAGCAACTCACTTTTAAATCATCTTTATTACAGAATCTCAACAATTACTTCTACATCAAGTGAATATCATACCGCTACTTCAACTTATACAATACAGCAACTTATTTAAATACAGCAATCCAATAACATATACAGCAATTAAATACATTACAGCAACTAAGTAAAATACGTTACGGCAATTAAATACAATACAGCAATTTACATAAAGTATGATACAGCTTCATAAATGTAATACAGCAACGTATTTACATACAACAATGTATATATACAACATACTACAATATCAATTAAATACAGCAATCTGAAATGATAACAGCAACAACAGTATACAGAATTATTACTTTACAGCAACCTACCACTTAATCATACAACAACAGCAACATACAACTTAATCAACATACAGCACCAACAGCATACAGAATTATTAATTTTCAGCAACAGAAATCCAAATACAACAACATTAAATCAATATACAACAACTAAATAAATTAATCTACAGCATCATAAAACAACATACAGCAATATTAATTTTACAGCAATATACAACAACCAAATCATACATGTAACATCATTAAACTTTAATTATAATGGTGTAATTCTATGTCTACAAAGTAAGTTTAATTATTTTGGATAACCATTTTTGATTAGATTAATTTAGATAATCCAATTATAGAATATAGACTATCCTAATTTATTGAGGACTTTTAACAAACACTTGTTATGCCTAACTTTTAACCTTATTTAAGCAAGGAAGCACATGGCTAAATCTTAAATAATTGAATACCAAATTAACCTAATCAATTATCTAAGTCATGTTCATTAAAATACTTCCCATACTACCTTTAAATTTCGGTCACTTCTTATTTTCCTAAGTTCAAGTTATTTATCCAATAATCATTTGTTAAACTAAAACCAAGTTACTTAATCAAATAACCTTTCAAGCTCTTTGAAACAATTTATCAAACACCTAAAATACAAGGCATGGTTCTTTATGGAAATAACTAAGAAGCTTAATATTCAAACATAGCTTATCATAAACTTCCCCATACCTTTGCCTTCCTTAGGTTTTTGGACAGCTTTTCCTTATTTGAAGTTGAAGAATCCTTGCTCCTAAAGTGGCTAGTCTTCACGTGAACTTCAAGGTTTAGGCTTTTGGCTTTGTGTTTTGGTAAAAGGTGGGATTAAGATGAAATAAAATGGACAAGCTTTAGGGTGAGATTTTGCACGTTTGGCTTCCCTTTGGGCAGCCAAATTTTCGGTTTTCATCATCCTTTTATAGGGTGAGTAAGCTTGATTTCCTACAAAATCTCTAAGGCAATGATGACTTATCTTTCTACTTGCTTTCTTTCCATTGGCTAGTGGTTTTCCTCCCTACAAGTGTCTAATTTCTTGATCCTTCTTCATTCTTCTTCTTTTGGCACGTTGGAATTGGCTTGGAGTGCACTCCTTTCTTGCTTTCTTCCTTGCTCACGTTGAAGTACAAGTTGTAAGGGAGAAATATCTCTTAAACCATGATTGCCTTTTCCATGTGGTTAGTTTCTTATTGGCTACTTATTTCTAACCATCCAAGTGTCCTATTTCATGATTTTTCCACACCATTCTTTGGCTGTCTTTGTTTTGCACGTATACTAGGCAATTTGGAGTGCAATCCGTGTGGTTGCTTTAAGCTTAGGTGTTGTAGATTTTTGTTGTATCAAAGTCATGATTGTTTTGCTATTAGTTGGATTCTTTTTATTGGCTATCAATTCCTTTCCCTACAAGTGTCTTGATTCATGAGATTTCTACACTTTTCTTCTTGCTTTCTTGTATTGCACGTGGACTAGCTAGGCTAAGATGTATTCCATTTATTTTCCTTCTCATTTGTGGAATAGCTTAGGTTTAGTCATAAAAATTTCATAAAAATTTCTGCCCAAAACCCGTTTCTGTAATATAATAATTCCGGGTTTGTTAACCGTTGGATCTTCTTGAAATTTTAAGGGTATATTCCTATCTTACATATCTAAGTTTTGACCGTTGGGATTATTGAAATAATGTCCCTAGCTATCCACGTATTTTACCAAAGTAATCAACATAAAATTTGCTTCAAATGTCTTTTTAAGCATTAATTACTTTCTTTACACATGGACCAATGGAAATGGCTAGACTTCTTAACTTTCCATGTGTTCATTCTTGGATGTTCCTAAAGCTTTTTCTCCCTTGATTGTGTATCACACAGCCAAGGTTTGCTCTTAGATAACCAAATCAACAATTTTTCCTTTTATTGCATGTAATAACAAAATTCTAAGTTCTTATTGGTCCAATTTGTCTTTAATTATTAAAATTACAAAACTAACTTATTTAGGCAACCTATTCCTTTCATAATTAAGGGAAAACTGCATAGATTATATCCATACTCTTTTTATAATTTTCTGTTACCTGGAGTAGTCCAGATTAAGCTCTTTTTAGCCTTATCTTCCAAATTTCTAGGAATTCAATTTGATGATTTCTTATTACCTTCTAGGTTAATATTTAGTTATCTAAAAGTATTTTATCCATTCTCCAGGTCTCCACAAAATTTCCAAAATCATCTGGGCATTTTTGACCTAAAGGGTATTTTGGTCATTTATCACCCTCGGGACGTGATGGTAATTATCTCATTTGTTTAAGGGTATTTATGGGATTTCATCCTAAAATATCTTACTAAAATATCTAGGGGTATTTTGGTTATTTTCAAAAATATCCAGGGGCAAAATTGTCATTTTCATCCTAGGGGCATCTTCGTCATTTCTGAAATTGTTCAGGGACATAATTGTCATTTGTCCTAAATCTTTTGTACTTTCTCTAATTAATATTTCACCCCAGTAATTTTGAATATTAACTATCAATTGACTGTTTTATTCTTAAAATTTTAGGGTGTTACATTGTTGCCTGGTCTTCTTGTCCTTTATAGGGCCCGTATTTCGATAGTAGGTGATCCTATCTCTGGAATCCTCATCCTATATCCTACACATGTTTACCAAGGCCGGGAACTGGCGGACTCCTTGGTAGTTCATGGCTTGCTTCACCTTGGGTCGCAAGCAGTTCAAAAAATTCACGCACTTAGAGCTTTCCCCATTCCATCCCTGGTAGTGAGGGAAGTACCTTACCAATTCCTCGAACTTAGCCGCATATTCAGCTACAGTTCGGTTCCCTTGTTTAAGCTCAAGGAACTCCATCTCTTTCTTGTTCTTTACATCCTCCGGGAAGTACTTCTCCAAGAATGCCTCCTTGAAGGTCTCCCACTTTACTACCCGACCTTTCACCTCCATGCATTGGCGGGTGTTGTCCCACCAGTACTCGGCTTCCTCCGCCAAAGTATAAGCGCTGAAGGCAACCTTCTGCTCCTCGGGGCATGCCATAACCCAAAAGATCTTCTCAATCTCCCGAATCCATGTCTGAGCACCATCCGGGTTGTACCCCCATGGAACGAAGGCCGATTGTTGTGCTGAAAGCAGTCCAATCCCTGGTATTCCATGGCTCCTGGGGCTTCTCCCCTATTTTGATTCCCCAATGCCTGGGCTAAGGCTTGGAGAGCATCAGCTATCGCGTGATCATTCCTACCGACCATCACTTACTGCGGATAACAAGAAGTGAGAACCTGGAAGGAATACACAAAAAAAACATCAAACCAAACTATACAGACCCTCCACTATTTGTATTCCGGACTGCTTGCCATAATGTTCCCTTGCATTGTCCCAAATTATATAGATGGCCAGTTTGATAACTTACAGAGAAGCTTATGGTATAGCAAATGTGAGAAGTACAAATATGCTATTACTACACTAAAAATAACATCCTACATAAGCTCAAACATGAACAAACATCATCCAGCATTGCACAGTTAGTCACTTTATCATTCATACACTCAACAATCAGCATAATCATGCACAGAGAAACATAAAAGGCTCACAACTCACTAGCTGGAAGGTCCGACTTACTCTGATACCATTAATGTAACGACCCGCCACGTCACTATTGTATCACTAACTCTTAAACACATCATTAATGTAATTTTTTTTTTGATAAAAAGAACACCCCATTTTATTAGTCAATGAGAAGTTGTGGTAAATTTTTCGCAATCACATGACGACCATAATCATAAACAAGACACGTATGAAACATACCAATCGCATATATATATATATATATATATATATGTATGCATGTACGAAACGTGGTTTAATTGTAAGTACAATTATCCATATTTAATACGTACAAGTGTTTTACAATGAAGTAAGAAATTAAACATCAGGGGTGCAACTAGCAAAACATGGGTGTAACTATCCAAACCAGGGGTATAATCAGAAAAACATAACCCTTGCCCGGGATTCCTCACATCGACGTCCCGACAACTCAGCGGCTCCACTCAAAAGTTGTCCTCTTCCCAGTTCACCTACTGCTGTCCGTCAGCTCACACGAACCGGGTTCGCGATCATCACAGGTACCAAACCACATGGCACAACAAAGCAAGGGTGAGTTCATCATATAAAATAACAAGCGAAAGGTAACATCAGTCAAGGAAAAATAGTCCAAGCGCCACAATATCACTACAAGGTCCAAATACATATATATATATATATATATCAACACGCAACCAACATGAACAAGCATCCAGGAACATTCCATATATCAAATTAAAGTGCCTAGCATGATGCATGCTCCTAACTCAACTCTCTTCATGCAATGTGGTACCATCCCGGAAATAGGCCAAATCCATGATTCAAATGATAGTTGTAGTTTATGTCGGGGTCACTCTATCGTTCATAGGACTCTCCCCCCTGTGGTGATTAGCCAAATGGGTGTCATAAGGATCTCCCTACAAACATGGCCCCCCAGTACTTCTCGTACTATTACAGTCAATCATCCTCTTTCCGTCATGCAAATGAAGTATGTCTCTCATGGGCACCATCAACGTATGGCCCAACATAGGAACATCCCGTCCTGGCTAGGATCTCCATACCCTCCCATGTTACATACATACCGCCCAAAACAAGGGCCGCCCCAATCGAGGGCCGCCCCTACACGGGCTCAACTGCTGTATGTATCTCATGGGCACCATCAACGTATGGCCCGACACAGGAACATCCCATCCTGGCTAGGATCTCCATACCCTCCCATGTTAAATACATAGCGCCACAAACGAGGCCCGCCACAACACGGGCTCATCGATGCACTGGTCATGGTCCTTGCAAGGTTCACCACTTGGTCCCAGCATCTCATGTGTTTATACATAGCCTCTCACCACGGCTCTATCAAGGTTCAAAACATCTCAAGCCGTCACATAAGCTGATCTCAACATAACCACATACATCATTCATGAAATATACAAACAAGTGAAAGAAAAAAATAAAAAGGTATGAAGCATTGAGTGAAGGCCCCGGTGACTCTCTTCCCGAGGAAGCATGAGCTCATCCGAGTTAGCGAACTTGATAACTCTTTTTTCGAGAAGGAACAAACTCATCCAAGATACAGAACCCGGTAGTTCACTCAAAGTAAACTTAAGCTCAACGGTTCAAAGGTATAATCCCGAGTAAGGAACCCGGTGTGCCGACATCCGCCAACAAGGACTGTCACGTCATGCACACATGCATGCTACGTGACTTGATTAACTCGGCCAACTCATCTCGGCAGTCGACATCACAAACACATATATGCAACTTATATGTAACTCGGCCACCCCATCTCGGTAGTCGACTCCTCCACAAACACTTCTGTAAAGTGTCTTAGGAGTTTTTCAGCATCAAAATGCCAACTTCACACACATGCACGAGGAGTTCTTACAATATCAACTATCTCTTTTCCAAAATACCATTAATCAACACACCAGAACATCATTAACGTCAACCCAAAAGACCAACCAATGAACATAAAGCGTACCTATTCCATCCATTCAAAGACACAACTTTCTGGAAAGCAACGCACACAGGGACATGCAATCATCACCATGGTTGGACTCCCTGGTCCTTAACCATGCTACCTAAAATTGTTATCAAACATGATAAGATCCCCTTACTTTACCAGAGGTTCATTTCGCAGTTACACGACGTGTTGTCCTGAGCTTCTATTTCGACCACGAGGTCCTTCTCGATGTCGGGATATCGTAGTAGTGACGACGAGTTGAAGGTGGTACAGAAGGGTTGAGGGAGAGAGGGTTCTGGGTGGGAGTGAGCTTGGGAGGAAAGGAGAGAAAACACAAAGGTTGGAGAAAGGAAGAGTAAACTTCTGCTGTGCCAGCTTGCTGCTTATAAACACTACTGACACAGCACGTCCACTTAACGTGTACAGCCAGCAACCATAGCACAACAGTGTTGACTTATGTCCCATCACCCATTAAACAAGTATCCCAAAACAAAGCACTCAGGACAACAATAATACAATAAAACATACACCAAAACATATAATTAATTAATATTATACACACACATCAAGCATTCACTAAGCAAATTGTAATCCAGGTCGTTACATGGCCGAGTTGCATATATGTGTCAAACCTTTATTTGTGATGTCGGCTATTGATGGAGTGCCTTTAGTTAAATATTTTTCTATCATTCTTAGCTTATTTGACTTCTCTTGGACTTTATTTTCCTATTCTAATTCAGTTTTTGTCTTAGGCTAGTAAGTGGGCTTAATTGCTATTTGTTGCGCATTTTTGGATTTTTGCTCACTTTACATATCTGACTTGTGCAGGGCCTACATAGCTCTACGGAACTCCAAATGAAGCGTTCTAGGAGTCCCTGGAAAGATAACAAAAAGATCTACAAGTTTTCTAGAAATAGCCCGAGGCCAATTCTGTCATTTGGAGGGTCATTTTAAGCTTCAAAATCAGAACCTTTGCACTTGTAATTTTAGGCTGCGAATTTGATTTTATGGTTGTAAATAGCAAATAATTAGAATTGATGGGTTTTGTTCATGGCCCATTCTTTTCTCCAGACCTCGTCACTACATATTAGTGACCTTAGTGAAACTTGGACAGCACTTTACA
>QARZ01040250.1:0-16352 GCA_013407115.1 Glycine latifolia | reverse complement strand
ATATATATATATATATATATATATATATATATATATATCAAGCGTAGTTTAGTTGTAAGTACAATTATCCATGTTTACAATGTACAAGTGTTTTACAAGGGAAACAAAAAACACTGAACATCAGGGGTGCAACTAGCAAAACATGGGTGTGAACATCAAAACCAGGGGTGTTATCAGTGAAACATAACCCCTGCCCGGGATTCATCACATCGACATCCCGGCAACTCGGGGGCTCCAACTAAAAGTTGTCATCTTCTCATTCACCTACTACTGTTCGTCTGCTCACACAAACCAAGTTCGTGATGATCACAGGTATCAAACCACATGGCACAACAAAGCAAGGGTAAGTTCATCATATAAAATAACAATCAAAGATAACATCAGTTAA
The DNA here is from genome assembly GCA_013407115.1 of Glycine latifolia. Classification (NCBI taxonomy): domain Eukaryota; kingdom Viridiplantae; phylum Streptophyta; class Magnoliopsida; order Fabales; family Fabaceae; genus Glycine; species Glycine latifolia. The sequence goes on along the minus strand of QARZ01040250.1, from coordinate 15,964 downwards.
GGAAGACAATTCAAGTGTCACAATATCACCACAAGTTCAAATATATCCAAACACAACCAACATGAACAAGCATCCAGGAACATTCGACAAATCAAATTAAAGTGCCTAGCATGATGCATGCTCCTAACTCAACTCTCTTCATGCAATGTGGTACCATCCCGGAAATAGGCCAAATCCATGGTTCAAATGATAGCTGTAGTTGATGTCGGGGTCACTCTGTCGTGCATAGGACTCACCCCCCTATGGTGATCAGCCAAACGGGTGTCATAAGGATCTCCCTACAGACGTGGCCCCCCAGTACTTCTCGTACTATTACAGTCAACCATCCTATTTCCCTCATGCAAATGAAGTATGTCTCTCATGGGCACCATCAACGTATGGCCCGGCACAGGAACATCCCATCCTGGCTAGGATCTCCATACCCTCCCATGTTACATACATACCACCCCAAACAAGGGCCGCCCCAACACGGGCTGCAAATGTTGTATGTCTCTCATGGGCACCATCAACGTATGGCCTGGCACAGGAACATCCCGTCCTGGCTAGGATCTCCATACCCTTCCATGTTACATACATACCACCCCAAACGAGGGCCACCCCAACATGGGCTTATCGATGCACTGACCGTGGTCCTTGCAAGGTTCACCACCCGGTCCCGGCATCTCAGTGTAATGACCCGCCTCATCGCTACTGCATCATATTCTTAATCACGTTTTTAATTGTAATTTATATTTAAAAGTCCCTTTAAATTGATTACAAAAATAGTAGTAAATTTTGCATGTGAACCTAATCAATATTAATAATTAAAACACGAATAATTAATGTTGAAATACCTCGTAATATGTTTATATAAGAACATAATTTGGAGTGATTACAAACAACCATGTCTAAAATGTACATAGTTTTCAAAAGAAACAAGGGATTAAGTGACGAGAGTGTAACTAGCAAAACAATGAGGTGTATCCATTAAAACAAGGGGTACATCTAGCAAAAGACAACTCCTGCCCGGGTTACAATTCAATGTCATTCCGGCAACAGAACACTTCTATAAGCCAGGTTCCTACTAAGTGAGTTGTTACAATATAGCTCGTGGCCGGGATATGGTCCAGAGCCATCCCGGCATCACAATTCATCTATAGGCCGGGTTCTAATCGAACATTATCCTGGATACTTGGCGGCTCCATCAAAAAGAAATAACTCCCAGACTGCTTGCTACTGCCCGTCTGCTCACACAAACATGGTTCGTGATCATCACAGGTACCAAAACCACATGGTACAAGAAAAGCAAAGGTGAGTTCATCATGTAAAATAATAATTATTAAATATCATCAATTATAAAAACATAACCCGGTCATTACATTATCACAACAATATTCAAACATTTCATTCACATAATCAATCATGAACAACCCGTCCAAACCACTTCACCAATTCATCTTATAATGACTAGTCATGATGCATGTTCCTGACTTCTCTCAATCAATGCAATGTGGTACCATCCTGGACAATAGGCCAAATCCATGGTACAAATGATTCCTACAGCTCATCGGTGTCACTCTGTTGTGCATGGGTCTCACCCCCGATGGTGATCAGCCAAATAGGTGTCAGAAGGCTATCCCTATAGCAATGGCCCCCAAGTACCTCTCGTACTCTGCAATCAATCATCCTATTTTCGTCATGTATGAAGTATGTCTCTCAAGGGCACCATTGTATAGACTGGCTGATGGAGGTCCAAGTCAAGCCAAAGGTCTAGAAAGGTAGCTTGAAGCACTTCCTTTGGTGAGCTTCAAAGAACCAATGACAAGAGCTACGACTCAAGCACTTCAAGACCATATTCAAGCCAATATGGACAAGCATGAAGTTGTACACCATATCAAGGAGGACAAAAGCTGGATTTTGATGTCTCAAATCTAATATAATTCAATAAATTCTAGCATTTGTTAGAAGAAATTCAATATAATATGTGTAAATAAATTGCTACTGCTTTAATCGATTATTTTGGCTTTATAATCGATTACGGGATGTTTAGAAGCAATCGGGAATCCTAGCCTTACTGCTTTAATCAATTATTTTGTTGAAATAATCGATTATGAGGATGTCAGCAAGAACCTTACCTTACTGCCTTAATCGATTATTTCGTCCAAATAATCGATTACAAAGAGTGTTAGCTGGAAGCAGGAATCATGACCTCACTGCCTTAATCGATTAAATGGCTATTGTAATCGATTATTTCAGTTTCTGACTGATTTAATCGATTACAATAGCAAATTAATCAACTGCACAGTTTTTGGAAGTCAAAGGATTTTTGGTGAATCAATACAATTTCTGAATTGTTTGTGAGAGTTTTCTCCCTTTGTTCTTAGTCAAGAACTTCTTGTTTCTTATCAATGGCCTCCCAGCTATTGTGGTGATTCTTGCAAGACTTATTGGAATTCCTATTCCATGGTGTCATCCCTAATCCATTTCTATTCTTCTTCCATAATCCACTTCTGAAATTTGGAAAACATAAACAACCCCATTCAAGAAAGAGTTGTGTAACGACCTAATTTTCTAAGTTGATTTTATTACTAGTATTTTTACTTAGAATAAAAATTTTTCAAGAAACGTGTATTTGTAAAAATTCTGAGTCATTAAAATTTACAAAATATGTAAAGACTAATTCATTAGTCAATGTCTCTGTTACAAAAGTTTATACAAGTACAAAACTCTTTGCAAAATCCAGCTTAGTACATAGCTCCTTCAATATATCAATACTACTCCAGAGCTTCAAGGAACCTGTCCAGGGCTGCCTTCTAAGAAAAACATGAAACAAATCTTGTGAGAAATAAATTTCTCAGTAGGCAAAGTTAAATCCCGAACTTATTAGTAGGTTAGTAAATTCATTCAAATAATCAAACACATCCACAAGAAATATGCAACTATATGAATGCATGAGATGAACTATCCCAGGGCAAATGGCCTCCACATATCGTACTGTATGTGGCCACACTGAGTGTGGACGCTGCTATAGTCTTACCCAAACATGCATGAATTTTGTCATATATCCTTGCACCTGGGTACTACATATCGTACTGTATGTAGCATCAGATTCTGTTTCCCCAAAGCCTCGTACTGGACTTGGAACATGGAAACATGAATCCACCTATCTTAATCACATCAACATATCAACATCCATACAAAATCAAATTCATAAGCAAATACATACTGCCTTATGGAAAGATATTTACATCATAACATCACGCGTACCAAAAGTATGGTTAAGCTACCATACCTTATTCAAACAAAATCATACCATCTTAGGCATGATAATTGATTATCCTCAAGCTACAGACAAATCATGTTAGTATTCTAACTAATAAACCACAATATATCTTCCAAATAATTTCTAATTCCTTTAAACATTCACAAGAAAAGATCATAACCTAGCATGCATCTTAATCTCCTTTCACCTACCACCTTACTACTTTATCCTCAAAATTGAATCACTCTAGTATTTGAACCATTTAACTACACAGCATTCAACCTCTACTTCTAAAAATTAATACAAAACAGTCCCATAATAAAAATATGAACAAACAGCCCAAATATCATCAAAATCACTACCAAAGATCACTAAATATACTTCCAAACATCACTAATCTTTTAGCCTATAAATCATCATCTATCCTATGGTTTAAATCAACATTTCCACATTATAAAATAGCCTTCAAATGACATAAATTTCCAGCCTAAATAATAACCATAAATCTGCCCATTTAAGCATATAGGTTAATCTAAACAAATGCTTATCTAGAGATTGAAGCTTAGCCTACTAAAACATGTAAATTAACCTAAACCATTGATTAAAAAGATTTAAACTTCACCTACCTCAAGTGAATTTGAGTCTTGATATCTTTTTAAGCTTGTTAAATCCTTCCTAAGGTTGTTTGCCTCTACACGTGATTTCTTCAAGTTGATGGGGTTTACTTGATTTAAGCTTTAAAGGGAAAGATGAAATGAAAGTGGTGTGAGGAAGAGAGAGTTCACGTGAGGTTTGAATAAAGGAGTGGTCTTAGAATTGGTTTGCACTTAGGTTCCTCCTCCTCCCTTTATATAGTGTTGAAGAAATGATTACTTAGAGAAAAATCTCATAAGCCATCATTATTCCTTTACAAGTGTTCTTACACTTGTTATAATCTTAGGGCTTCCTTCCTTTCTTCCTTCCAAGTGTCCTATTACTTGGCATGATCTTAGAGCTTCTTCTCCTTTGCTTCCAAGTGTCCAAAATCATGAAGTTTCTCCATTTCTCTTGCATTTTCGTGAAGTAACTTGCCAAGGAAGATTTTTATGCATTTTTATCCCAAACCTGTTTTAGTAAAATTCTAATTCTGGATTCATTAACCGTTGGATCTTCTTAAAGTTTTAAAGGTACATTAATATCTCACATATATAACTTTTGACCATTGGGATTGTTTAAATAATATCTATAGCTGTCCACGTTCAAGATGGAAGAGTGTAGAGAAATCTTGGCTTGATTTTTATGTTACCTTGCATCCATGCCATACAAGTGTCTTGCCACTTGTTTTCTTCTTATGGCTTATCTTCCAAGTGGCTGAATTCAAGAAGCTTCTTCCTCATTCTCCATGTTTCTCCACGTAAATGACAAGCATCAAAGGAAAGGAATACAAATTTTTCTTCCTTTCATGCTACATGTGGTCATTTTTTGATGATGAATAAAAATCTAGTTTCAATATGGTATTTTCATAAAAAGAAATCCAATTTAATTTGAATTCTTTTATCTAAAGAAAATTTTGAATATTAGAATTCTAGATGTTCCTAAAAATTTATCCCAATGATAGTTTAAATTAACCCCAAACAGTCTTATACAGGGCAATACATAAACCTTTTATTCTAGATTACATCTTTATCTTATTTTTGATTGGTCTATACTTCTTTTGACCATCAAAATTACTAGATCATTTTATTAAATAGGTATATTCATACTATAATTAAGAGAAAATTCTATAGATTTTATGTATCATTTTTCCATATTTTTCTTGATGCTTAAGTTTTTCTTGAATACAGCCTCAAAGTTTTCATCTTCCAAAATTTGTAGAAATTTTATTCTAGAGTTTTGTGTCACAAAATATGTTGATACTTAGTCAGCTAAGTGTATTTTATAATTTCATCAAGTTTCTACAAAATTTCTAAAGTTATTTGAGCGTTTTTGGCCTAGGGCTTTTTGGTAATTATGCCATTCAACCTAGGGGTATTTTGGTTATTTTCAAAAATGTCCAAGGGCATTTTTGAAATTTTCATCTTAAGGGTTTTCTAGTAATTTCTACATCATGGAAAGAGTAATATAGTTATTTTTCTCTAAACATACTTGTATCCAATTATCATCACATTTTTATAATTTTGGGGATGTTACATTTCACCCCCCCTAAAAAGAAAATTTTGCCCTCAAAATTTTCATCTTAAGGGATGTTACATACTGGATGTTTTCTTATGATTCTTAGTGTTGTAGTTTTGTTAGGTGTTCTATTACAAAAACCCTAGGTTTCCTTCAAGTTTCCTTGTGAATTCATGTTCTTCATGTATTCTTCATAAGTTTCCCTAATTTTCTAGCTTTGATTCTTGTCAATTTGTGTTAGTATTGTTGTTGTGTTGCATAAAGCTTTGTTCTGATTTCAATTTCGTGCTTGATCTGAAGCAAGTGTTAGAAACAAAAAAAATTGCATCAAGTGATATTAGAAAGCAAAAGAAATAGTGAAGAGTAGCTGGAAAAAGAAAAGTAAAGTAGAAAATTAGAAGCAAGCTACAAAATTACAAGTTTTCAAAATTGCTTTGAACAACAAAATCAAGTGGAAGTGTATGACATTCAGAATTGATGAAAGTGGCTTTTAACAATTGAATTCATTGGCATATCTTTATTGTGAAGTTTGTTACAGATGTAGTATTCCTTGAGTTGTCTCATTAAATTCCAATTTGAGTAGTCCTTTCTAAATTGTGCTTTGTTGCTTGTCTCTTTAAATTTCCAAAAGTTTTGTCTTAGAAGTTTTCTATTCTTTGGACTCTTAAGCCTTGTCTAGAATCATTTCATATTTTACTATAGCAAAGAGGCTTGATTTGATTTGAAGTTTTTGCCTAAGAACTAAAGAGAGAATAAGAGTGGAAAAAGGCAAGAGAGAATATCATAGAAAAAGCCTTAAAAGTGTGCAAACACGAGAGTGAGAGTAAACACTTGGAGAGTGGTGAGAAATTCTTATATATATACTTGTGTTTTGCTAACCATTTCTTTGAAGGATGAGTTCAAGTGAAAGAGATGCTTTCTCACCTAGAACCTCTAGGTTGATGAGAGCCATGACTAAGCAAATGGAGAAATTGCAAACTAGATTGGATGTAAAATTTGAAGAGTTGCAAAAGGAGAAGCCAAGAAAGAGTAGTTCTATGAGTAGTATGGAGGGAATGGCTCATGGTAGTAGAAGGGGGAGTGATTATGCTTCTTTTTATGGAGGAAATTACTATGATGAGAGGAGTAAGAGGGAGGAAAGTAGACAACATGATAGAAGAGAAAATCATAGGAGACATTATCCTAGAAGAGTGAGGAGAGAAGAGGAAGATAGGAGGATGAGGGAAGAACATAGAGAAGATGAAGATAGGAAGATGAGGAGAGAAGAGAGAGACGAGACAAATGGAGGGTTGGGTGGAGTGAAAATAAAAATTCCAAAATTCCTTGGCACTAATGATCCTAATGAATACTTTGAGTGTGAGATGAAAGTTGGACAAATTTTCTCATGTCAACATTTTGAGGAAGACAAGAAAGTTACTCTAGCAACTATAGAATTTGGTGGTTATGCTTTGGAGTGGTGGAGCCAAATTAGAAGAGATATAGTTGGTGGAAGAAGCCAAAGAGTAAATTCTTGGGATGACTTGAAGGCATGCTTGAGAGGAAGATTTGTTTCAGCTTATTATGCAAGGGAAATCCATAACAAGCTTCAAAGACATTTCCAAGGTGCCAAAAGTGTTGATGAATACTATAAGGAAATGGAGTTGATGATGATAAGGGTTGAGATTGTGGAGGTTCAAGAAGCAACAATGGCTAGGTTCCTTCATGGCTTGAATAGAGAAATTCAAGATGTGATAGAGCTACATTCATATGCAACAATTGAGGAGCTAGTCCACAAAACTCAAAGGGTGGAGCAACAACTAAAGAGGAGAAAAACTTCCAAATTCTCCAAAGGGGTTGCAACTTCCAGCTGGAGGGACAAGCCTAAAAGGGAGGTTTCTCCTAAGAAAAATAAGGAAGTAAAGGTGGAAAGCCCAAAAAAAAATGGTGGAGCCAAATCCAAGAAGATCAAGCAATATCAAGTGTTTTAAGTGTATTGGCAAGGGACACATTGCTTCTCTATGTCCTAATTGAGGATGGAGACATAAGAAGTGAGTATTCAAGTAACACAATTAGTGCTTCAAGTGAAGAAGAAAAGGAACTCACACTAGTAGAGGCCGAAGAGGGTGATCTCTTGATGGTAAGGAGAATGTTGAGCAATTTTTGCCTAGAAAAAGAGGACACTCAAAGAGAAAATATTTTTCACACAAGGTGCTTGGTAAAAGACAAGGTATGCTCACTTATCATTGATGGTGGGAGCTGCACCAATGTTGCTAGTACAAGACTTGTGGAGAAATTACACTTGCCAATCACAAAGCATCCAAAGCCATACAAGCTACAATGGCTTAGTGAAAGTGGGAAAGTGGTGGTAAATTCTCAAGTGCTCATTCCTTTTTCTATTAATGCTTATCATGATAATGTTCTTTGTGATATTGTTCCAATGGATGCTGGTCATATCCTTCTTGGTAGACCATGGCAATATGATAGAAAAGTGATACACAATGGCATGGAGAACACTTTTGAGTTTGAGCACCTAGGCAAGAAAATTATTTTGAGGCCTTTGACTCCTAGACAAGTGTGTAAGGATCAAATAAAGATGAAAGAAAAGAGAATTGAGGAGTTGAAAAAAAATACTGCACCTAAAAAAGAGAAAAAAGTGAGGTGCCAAAGAGAAAAACTAGTGAGAAAAAAAGAAAGGAAAAAGAAATGATAACAAAAAAATTCATGAGATTATAGAGAGCTTGTTCTTGAGTGAAAAGAAAGTTAAGAGAGAGTTATTGGCCCAACAACCTCTTTATTATATGCTTCCTAACTCTCTTTGTTTACAGATTGAAAAGGAAGGTGAAGAATTGCCCAAAGCTATGCAATCACTTTTGGAAGACTATCATGATGTTTTTCCAAAGGAAGTGCCTAATGGCTTGCCTCCTTTAAGAGGCATAAAGCATCAAATTGATTTAATTCCAGGTTGTGCACTCCATAATACGCCAGCTTATAAGACTTCACCAATGGAAGCAAAGGAGATACAAGCACAAGTAGAGAACCTACTAGAAAAAAGGTGGATCCGTGAGAGTATGAGTCATTGTGCTATGCCTATTATTCTTGTGCCTAAGAAGGAGGGAACTTGGAGAATGTGTACGGATTGTAGGGCAATCAACAACATCACCATAAGGTATAGGCATCTCATCCCTAGACTTAATGATCTTTTAGATGAATTGCATGGTGCTACTATTTTCTCTAAAATTGATCTTAAGAGTGGTTATCACCAAATAAGGATGAGGGAAGGGGATGAATGGAAAACGACTTTCAAAACAAAATTTGGGCTTTATGAATATTTAGTTATGCCTTTTTGTTTGACTAATGCACCTAGTACTTTTATGAGACTTATGAATCATGTGCTTAGACACTTTATAGGCAAATTTGTGGTTGTGTGTGTGTTCCTAAAAGCTCTTTGAGAGAACTTTTCATTAGAGAAGCTCATGAGAATAATTTGATGGGGCACTTTGGTGTGGAGAAAACTTTGGCTATTTTATGTGAACATTTCTTTTGGCCAAAAATGAGGCATGATGTGCATAAGCTTATTTCTCAATGCATTACTTGTCATCAAGCTAAATCTAAATTGATGCCTCATGGTTTGTATACACCTTTGCCTATTCCTAACTCCCCTTGGGTTGACATTTCTATGGATTTTGTGCTTGGTCTTCGAAGATCCAAGAGGGGAAAGGATTCTATTTTTGTTGTTGTTGATAGGTTTTCAAGGATGACACACTTCATTCCTTGTCATAAAAGTGATGATGCTTGTGAAGTAGCCAATATTTTCTTCAAGGAAGTGGTGAGACTACATGGATTGCCAAGAAGCATAGTGAGTGATAGAGACACAAAGTTCCTTAGCCACTTTTGGAAAAGATTGTGGGGTAAGCTTGGTACAAAACTCTTATTTTCATCAACTTGTCATCCACAAACGGATGGCCAAACCAAAGTGGTAAATAGAACATTGGGCAACTCCTTAGGTGCTACATCAAGGGTAATTTGAGAACTTGGGAGGAGTATCTACCTCACATTGAGTTTGCTTACAATAGAGTAGTTCACAAGACTACTTCTTTATCTCCTTTTGAAATTGTTTATGGCTTTAATCCTTTAACTCTTCTTGATTTATTGCCTTTACCTAACACTTGTTCTATGGTTAATCATTATGCTTTGTCTAAAGCTTCTTATATTAGGAAGTTGCATGAACAAGTGAAGGCCAATGTGGAGAGAAAGATGGAACAATATGCAAAGCAAGCCAATAAACACAAGAAGCAAATGATCTTTAATGAAGGAGATTTAGTGTGGCTTCATTTAAGAAAGGATAGGTTTCCTCATGAAAGGAAATCCAAGCTCCAACCTAGAGGAGATGGACCTTTCAAGATTCTAGAGAGAATCAACAACAATGCTTACAAACTTGAATTGCCTAGTGAGTATGGTGTGAGTAATACTTTCAATATTTGTGATATTTCTTTGTATGATGTAGGTACAAATGAGGAGGCAAACTTGAGGACAAGTTCTTTCCAAGAAGGAGGGTATGATGGAGGTCCAAGTCAAGCCAAAGGTCTAGAAGGGGAGCTTGAAGCACTTCCTTTGGTGAGCTTCAAAGGACCAATGACAAGAGCTAGGACTCAAGCACTTCAAGACCATATTCAAGCCAATATGGACAAGCATGAAGTTGTACACCATATCAAGGAGGACAAGAGCTGGATTTTGATGTCTCAAATCCAATATAATTCAATAAATTCCAGCATTTGTTAGAAAAAATTCAATAAAACATGTGTAAATAAATTGCTACTGCTTTAATCAATTATTTTGGCTTTATAATCGATTACGGGATGTTTCGAACCAATCAGGAATCCTGGCCTTACTGCTTTAATCGATTATTTCATTGAAATAATCGAATACGAGGATGTCAACAGGAATCCTGACCTTAATGCCTTAATCGATTATTTCGTCCAAATAATCGATTACAAAGAGTGTTAGCTTGAAGCAGGAATCATGACCTCACTGCCTTAATCGATTAAATGGCTAGTGTAATCGATTATTTCAGTTTTTGACTGATTTAATTGATTACAATAGCAAATTAATCGATTAAACCAGTCAGAGAGGGCCACTGCACAATTTTTGGAAGTCAAAGGTCTTTTAGGAATAACTTGTTTTTTAAGCTACGTTTGGGCTTCATTTTAGCTTACATTTACATTTCATTTAGGGTCAATTAGCTTAATAATTCGTGGCCTAAATAAGGTCCCAAAAACTGAATGTAAAGGATTTTTGGTGAATCAATACAATTTATGAATTGTTGGTGAGAGTTTTCTCCCTTTGTTCTTAGTCAAGAACTTCTTGTTTCTTATCAATGGCCTCCCAGCTATTGTGGTGATTCTTGCAAGACTTATTGGAATTCCTATTCCATGGTGTCATCCCTAATCCATTTCTATTCTTCTTCCATAATCCACGTCTGAAATTAGGAAAACATAAACAGCCCCATTCAAGAAAGAGTTGCATGCTCTGTTTTGAAGTTGAATTGAAGATCGACTTCCATTGCAAGGAAGATCAGGGCAAACAAGACTTGATTCAATTTAGGAGTCCATCACTGGCCCAGGAGTGAATTCCTTCCTGGCTGGTGTTACTATACACCTCCCATGTACATACTCATCACCTCAAACAAGGGCACACCGATGGACTATCCGGCATCTCACGTCAACACAAACTATTACCATGGCACATTAATGTATGACCTAAGCCTGGGCTCAACTCGACCCGGGTAGGATAATGTCATACACCCCCATGGGTATTTATGTATATCCAAATGCATTTAGATTACCTATGGGCACCACTGTATAGACCAGCGCATGAGCAATTCCTTCCTGGATGGTGTCGCTATACACCTCTCCATGGTATCAATGCATTCAATAACTTAAGCCAATACAATTGTCAATCTCAACGTAATCACGTTATTCAAAAGCATACACGTAAAATGGTGTGAGGTTCTAGATGTCCGAGTTGTTATTCAGCTATAACAACTCTGAAGAAAGAATCCGAACAAGGTCGGATGAAGTTGGTAGAAGTCAGACAAGGTCGGTAAAAGTTTGGTTAAAGGATATCAAGGGAACCTAGTAGCTCTATTCCCAAGAATACACGAGCTTTGCCGAGTAAGTAACTCGGTAGCTCTTTTCCTAAGGACATACGAGCTTTGCCGAGTAAGTAACCCGGTAGCTCACAAAGAAAAGACTTTGAACTTAGTAGTTCTAAAGATAACAGCTCACCCTGGGTAAGGAACCCGATCTCTTTAAAGAAAGAAAAGAATGAACTCTAGAGTCGACAAGTGTTTGGAATCCGGTTTCTCTAGGAAAGAAAAGAATGAGCTTCTAGGGACGACATGTGTATGGAACTCGATCGTTCTAGAAGAAAGAACACAAATTCAACCGAGTAGAGGAACCCGGTAACTCTCATCCCAAGAAGACACGAGCTCATCCGAGTAGAGGAACCCGGTAGCTCTCTCTCTCTCAAATGACTTCAAACTTCAAGGTACACCCCCGGGTAAGGAACCCGGTATTTCTAAGGAAAAAGAAAGTGAGCCTTAGAAGCTCTTAAGGAAACAAACCCGGGTTAGTAACCCGGTATACAATTGTCTGCCAACAAGAACTAAGTTACATTCTGCATGCATACATTCACGCTACGTAAACCATTCAACCCAGCATCCCCATCACGGTAGCCGACATCACAACACAAGGGATTGACACATATATTTAACTCGGCCTACCCATCTCGGTAGCCGACATCCCAAACACAAGGGATTAAATACACATACTTAACTCGACCTACCTATCCCAGTAGCCGACATCTCAATCTCAAGGGAGTACGACACCTACTAACTTGGCCTACCCTTCCCGGTAGTCGAGGTCACAGCAATAGTTTTATATATATACAACATGCTCAGTCCGACTTACCCAACTCGGTAGTCGTCTTCTTTCCAAACTCATCACATAAAAACATCATCAAGTTATTTCATGCATAAACTTTTCAGCAACCATGATATCTAAAATCATTATTAACACAATAAACTCCCCTTACCTTAACAGAGATTTTTTTCTTTTGTTCTGATGTGTCTTTTATTCGAACACTGGCTCTCACAGCGACTAGCAAAGGTTGGGCTCTGTTCACGAATCCTTCTTAACGGAGATGATTTTCCACTGTTGCTACGGTGGTTCTCAAAAGTTTTAAGTGGAAGAAAAGAAATTTCTGGGTGCAAGGTTTTAAGAAAGAGAAATAAGAGAAATACGCAGAGAAGTGAGAGTGCATTGTGTTTCCGCTTCCTGCATTGCAATTTATAGACGGAGCTATGAGGCAAGTTGCCAACAACTTGAATCAGCTAGCTACCATAGCCACCATAGCTTCCCACTTGCGTGACCAAATAGCCACCAAAGCCACCACCGTTATATGTGCACAAACAACTTTATTTCAGCCACAAACTTTGACTTACACTCCTTAAGCACAAATATCAATGCACACACACTTTTCAGCAATAATTATACTAAACAATTAATTAACACAAATATCTTTCAACTTGTAAATTTCAAGGTGTTACATCACGTGTCCATACGTAGCCTCTCACCATGGCTCTATCAAGGTACAAAACATCTCAAACCATCACATAGGTTGACCTCAATGTAGTCACATACGTCATTCACAATGCTACAAACAAGTGAACCAGTGTGAAGTATTAGGTGTCCGGGTTGGCGCCTGGATACAATAACTTAAGGTACGAATCCGAACAAGGTCGGACGAGGTCGATCGAAGTCGGACAAAGGCAGTCAAGGATTCGAGGGCTTGAACTTAATTTTAAGAAGAATCCCCCAACCAAGTAAAGGACCCGGTGACTCTCTTCCCAAGGAAGCACGAGTTCATTCGAGTTAGGGAACCCGATAGTTCACTAACGAAGCAACTTGAGCCCAATAGCTCTAAGGTATCATCTCGAGTAAGGAACCCGGTATGCCGACGTCCGCCAACAAGGACTGTGACATTTTACATGCACAAATCCATGCTACGTAAACTGCTCAACTTCGCCAACCCATCTTGGTAGCCAACACCACAACAAAGTTTTGACACATATATGTAGCTTGGCCAACCCTTCCCGGTAGTCGACATTACAAGGGTCTTACACACACATATATACAACTCAGCCAACCCTTCTCGGTACTCAGCACCCTCACGAACACTCCTACAAAGTGCCTTGGGAACTTCTCAGCATCAAAATGCCAATTTCACACACATGCACGGGGAGTTCTTACAACATCAACTCCCCCTTTCCAGAATACCACACCAGAACATCATTAACATCAACAAAATAAAATAAACATAGCTTTCTAGAAAACAACACGCACGCGGTCATTCATAATTGTAACACCCCAGATTTTTAAGTCGCTAATCTAGACGTTTATGTGTGATTAATTGTATGTTTTATTGTATGTTTTGTATTGCCTTGGTATGTGTGTTAGTGGTTGATAGCTGTCCGTGTTGATCGGTGGTTACTGCATTTGCACGAAGGGCAAACCTGCCCTATCAGTCGAGAGTACTTAAGGGCAGGAGTATGCAGTGGAAGCGTGCTCTTCCTTCTTCTACCTTTACGTTTTCTCTGTTCTCTCTCTTGAAAACTCGCCCAGAAAACCTCTCATTCTCGAACCCCTCTGTGTTACTTTCAACCCGTGAGAACCACCACTGAATCCTGGCGTCGTGACAGACCTCGTGGCCAGAACAGAAGCTTAGGACAAACCGTCGTAAAGCTCATGAACGAACCTCTGGTTAGGTAAGGGGAGCTTACCATGTCTGATAACAGTTTCAGGTAGCATGCTTGAGGACCAGAGAGTCCGACCAGGGCAATGGTTACACGTCCAAAAGATGTGTCTTTGAATGAATGGAATGGGTTATGCTCTACGTTTGTTGATTGGTGTTTTATGTTGGTATTTAATGATGTTTTGGTGTGGTTTTTCATGGTATTCTGGGAAAGGGGGAGTTGATATTGTAAGAACTACCCTAGCATGTGTGTGGATCAGGCATTTTGATGCTGAAAAGTTCCCAAGACACTTCGCAGAAGTGTTCGTGAAGGTGCTGAGTACTGGGTAGGGTTTAGCCTAGTTGTATATATATATGTGCTTGTGATGTTGGCTGCCGAAATGGGTTTAGCCGAGTTGTATATATATGTGCTTGTGATGTCGGTTGCTGAGATGGGTTTAGCCGAGTTGTATATATATGTGCTTGTGATGTCAGCTGCCGAGATGGGATGTCGAGATGGGTTGGCCGAGTTGTACATATATGTGCTTATGATGTCGGCTGTCGAGATGGGTTGGCCGAGTTGTATATATATGTGCTTGTGATGTCGATTGCTAAGATGGGTTGGTCGAGTTGTATATATATGTGCTTGTGATGTTGGCTGCCGAGATGGGTTGGCCGAGTTATATGTATGTAGTGTTTGTGGATGACGTATGTGAATTACATTGAGCTCAGCCTATGTGATGGCTTGAGATGTTTTGTACCTTGATGGAGCAATGGTGAAAGGGTATGTATAGACACGTGAGATGCCAAAATCGAGTGGTGAACCTTGCAAGGGCCACAGTCAGTGCATCAGTGAGCCCGTGTTGGGGCGGCCCTCGTTTAGGGCAATATGTATGTAACATGGTCAACTTGTGGAGTGTTCCTGGATGCTTGGTTATGTTGGTTACGTGTTGATATATCTGGACTTTGTGGTGACACTTGGATTGTTTTTCCTTGATTGATATTACATTTTTGCCTATTATTTTATATGATGAACTCACCTTGCTTTGTTGTGCCATGTGGTTTGGTACCTGTGATGATCGCGAACCTGGTTCATGTGAGTAGATGGACAACAGTAGGTGATCCGAGAAGACGACAACTTTTTAGTTGGAGTCATCGAGTTGGTGGGATGTCGATGTGACGGATCCCATGCAGAGGTTATGTCTTGCTAATTACACCCCTATTTTTGATAGTCACACACGTGTTTTGCTAGTTGCATCCCCGATGTTTATTTCCTTACTTCATTTGTAAAACACTTGTACGTTTTAAACATGGATAATTGTACTTACAAATTAAAACACGTTTCATATATACAGATACATGTATGCAATTGGAATGTTTTATACGTGCCTTGTTTATGTTTATAATCGTCATGTGATTGTGAAAAATTTACCACAGTTTTCATCGACCAATAAAAAGGGGTGTTCTTTTTATAAAAAACTACATTGATGTTGTGGTTAAGAGTTAGAGATACAGTAGCGATATGGCGGGTCGTTACATTAATGGTATCAGAGCCAGGTTGGACCTTCCGGCCAGTGAGTTGTGAGCTTGTTATGTTTTTCTGTGCATGATTATGTTAATTGTTGAGTGCCTGATTGATGAAGTGACTATTACAGTCAATCTCCTATTTTCGCAATGCAAATGAAGTATGTCTCTCATGGGTACCATCAACATATGGCCCAACACAGGAACATCCTGTCCTGACTAGGATCTCCAAACCCTCCCATGTTACATACATACCGCCCCAAACGAGGGCCGCCCCAA
>QARZ01040248.1:0-12696 GCA_013407115.1 Glycine latifolia | reverse complement strand
ACATCGGTTATTACAGAAAACCGATGTTGATATGTAAATTTAACATCGGTTTTTACAAAAAACCGATGTTAAATTTGCATAGTTTAATTTTTTTTCGCTAATTTCTTATTATTCGACATCGATTATTGATGGAAAACCGATGTAAAATTACAACAACAACATCGGTTATTACAGAAAACCGATGTTGATATGTAAATTTAACATCGGTTTTTACAAAAAACCGATGTTAAATTTGCATAGTTTAATTTTTTTTCGCTAATTTCTTATTATTCGACATCGGTTATTGATGGAAAACCGATGTTGTTTACTTTCGTTAACATCGGTTTTGAAAACCGATGTTAACTTGCACACTTTCAACGTCGCCTGATTCAACATCGGTTCAAAACCGATGTAGAATGTCCAAAATAACCGATGTAGAAAGCTGTTTTTCTAGTAGTGCCTCCACATTCTCCTCATTCATGGCCGCCTCCACCCTCTCCTCCGCCTTTGCCTCATCTTGCGAGACCTCACGATGCGCGTACACATTGGCCCCAATGACCTTGGCGAGCTCCAACAACAACGCCTTAGGCTTCCCAACGCGCACGATGAGATCGGGAGCCGCACACTTGGAGGTTGGGACGGAGGTCAAAGACAGAGTCGATGAGGAAGGCGGTGCGGAAGGGGTCAATCTTGTCAAAGCCGGAGGTTGATTTACTGTAGTTGGCGGGGTCAAAGCAGTAGACGGGGAGGATAGAGAGGGCCTCGTTGTTGGCAGCGATGAGGCACTTGTTGTCGAGGAGGCAGAGGTCGTTACAAAACCAGACTACTGTGGCGCGAAGGAGGGCGACAGTGTTGGAGGGGTCGCGAGGGCTATTGGGGACAAGGGAAAGAGGGGCATGGAGGGGGTTGGCGGAGTTTGTGGATTTGAAGGAGGTTTTGGAAGGAGTGGGAGATGCGGTGGTGGAGAGAGAAATGTGTGTGAGGGATGAGGCCTGGACTTTGAGGGCAAAATCATCATTAAGGGGTATTTTTTTCCAAGTATTACCATTTGAGGATTGTTTTTAAATTATTTATCGAAAGGGGATAAATCGTAACAGATGTTATGACTTTTGAAACTGAAGTCGTAACATTGTTTACGACTTCTATTTTTTTTTTAAAGTGAAATCATAAATCTTTTTACAACTTCAGTATAATTGTTTTTTAATATACGACTTTAATGTCGTAACCGTTTTTTTTCTTTCTTTTGTTTAATTGAAGTTGTAATATTTTTTACGATTTCAATTAAATTCTTTTCATCTTTAAAAAAATATACATACTACCATTTCAAAGTGTAAAAATCTTTACTACCTTGTAGTCGTACAGATTTTTAAGACTATGGAACTTATTTCTTCTGAAACTATACTTATTTCTTATGAAACTTGCCCGTTTCTTCCCCTTCTATACCCTAATGAGCAAGTGCATATTTTGTCCTCATTGTGTTTCATTTGATTTTGATTACAATAAGCATAATTTGTTTTTCTATTTGGTCTGCTCTAGCCACTTTAGCTTAGCTGGACTTTCTCGAGTCTTAAACTATGAAACTTGACACAACATTGAGTATGAAACTTGGCCTTCCTTAAGAAATGGAGATACCCAAGAAACTGATGTGATATGTGGCTTTGCTTGACAACATGATACATTCTCTATTATGTGAGAATGAAATATGTATATTGTGCTGATGTTTTTTTTGTTTTTTTTTTCTTTATATATTCTAAAGATTGGAACTGTTAAAAGTGAAGAAGTTCCAGTAACTGAACCAGAGTCCACTGGTGAACCATCAGAATCTACTTCTCGTGATATTGATGCTGCTGCTGCTGCCAAGCATACTGAAGATGGCAAATCAGAAACTCCAGCTGTTAAAAGCGATGAAACCCCTTCAAATGTTGATGCCGATATAGAGTAATGGTTGAGTTGTGCCACAAATACCCCTGCGGAAAATGGAGGAAAAAAGAACTTCATAGTATAGACTGAGCAAATGTAAGGCAAGTTTTCGAAGATAGTCTGGGCCAACCCTTCTGCACCGTGCCTTTGCTTGAATAATGAATTGTCAGAGGTAAATTTCTGTGTGGATCCAAAAAAAAAGGGGAGGAACTTATAGCTAAATATAAGATGGATTTTTTTATGCACAATTGTCAACAGAAAACAGGACCTCTAGATATATGACGGCTAGATTGGTTTCACTTTCAACTGCATAAAAGTCAAATACAAGCAGCAAAGAAAAAGAAAATTATGTGGTGTGTAAATGTCATCAAAGAAAATAGTGTTCCAAATGCAAGAATGACGAGTGCCATAGGGACAACTTTGCGGGGATACGGGAGAGTCAAATGAAAAAAAAATACTTAATTTAAATTGGGAATAAGCACTTTGCATCAAAGGAAACATAATCAGTGCCAAAATCGTAAAAATCTAGTGTATAGTTTTTTTTAAAATAAAAATTAAAAAACATTTAACTGAATTCGTAAAAAATATTAAAATTTTAGTTAAGAAAAAGAAGAAAAAAAAATATTACAACTTTAAAGTTGTATCTTTAAAAAACAATTATACTGAAAAAAAAAATAAAAGTTGTAAACAATCTTACGATTTCAATTTCAAAAGTTGTAATATCTGTTATGACGGCAAAAGAATCCAAATAATATATTTTTAATAAAAAAATATCAATTTAAAATTATTTACAAACAAATTATACATTTGGGATAATGGGTCACGCTCAGAATAGGCATGACTGGTCACACAGGCTGACATTGAAATTTCATTTGAAGGGAATGAGTTTCGAAAGGCCGAAGTATTGGACCAATGGGTGGATCCCCAAATCCTGTGTAGTAGAAAGGGTGCAGCTGTAAAGGACGATGTGGGAGCCTTTGGCTTGCTAGTTTTTGCTTCTCGTGGCTTGCAAGAATACACGACAGTGTTCTTTAGAATATTCAGATACCAAAATAAAAATTTGGTCCTCATGTGTAGCGACCAAAGCAGGTTTGTCCTTGTCTTCTGTTCCTTTCCCTATACTTTTTTTTATATCAAACTTTTGGTTACTTGCCAAACTTGGGATATATAGTCTAAGGCTTTCTCTCTCTAGCTGATATATGCAAATTAAATGTAATACTTTGACAGATCGTCTTTGAATAAAGATAACGATTGTTTGTGAGTAGTAAAGTAGAAAAGATTAATATGGAAAAATGGTCTCCATTTCTGATTGTAAACTTGTACAATGAGTTCATACCATTTTGCTAACTCGTGTACGTACAAAATAGAATGTCCACGAAGTTATGTTACACAAGGTATATCTTCCTTTAAAATACTAATTTAGAATGTATGGTTGTAGCAATATTAGTAATTTGTTATATATATATATTGTAGTGAAATTTGTAATTTGTGTCATAATTACACGTCAAGTGTGCGTGAGTTACTTTTGGAACATTTTAAGAAGCAATTGCAGCTTAGTAAAGCTTTCATATTCTATTCATCTTCTAAAGTCCAATAATGCTTAATATCTTGGGTAAGGTACATTGGACTTTAGAAACACCACATCTAATAGATCAGTTATGTGATATTCTAATTCTTATTATTTTGAAAACCATAATACAAGGTCACATCTTAGCTAGCATGAATATTTTTCTTCATGTAATATGTAGTTTTTTTGAAGAATATTCTTGTTTTTCTGTTAATGGGATTATGTGTAGGGAACAAATGATGATATTGTTGATTGGTCTCATGACAAGCAATTGTGGGAACTCTCCATACCCAACAAGAAGAAGCACAATCGATTAGGGAGAAAGAGAAAAAGAAAGGCTAAAGATACATCTACATATATACACTACTACACCTCATTTAGTTTTTTTTTTTTTACATTTTGAAGTTGTTTATCTCCCTTTCTTTATTTTGATTGGATTTTTCACTGCTATTTGCTTCGTCTCTGTGTAACTTTCTTATTCTGTGTACTATTGGCACTCTCTTAATAAATCATTTTTTCCTATAAATTTTTTAAATGATATGCATATATAGTAAAAAATCAATTGAAAAATTAATGAGATTTATTATAAGCAACAAAAAGAACTGAAATATGAATATTTTGATTTATTATTCAGTACATATATAGTAATGGAAACGAGTAATTTTTTTAGGAAAGACACCCTTTTGTATTATAGTGAAATTTAGTTGCAGGAATATAGAGATTTATTGTAAAGTTTGCAACATAAAAATTGAATGCCAATTGATATATTAATTGTTGATATAAAAAAATACTAAATATTGTTAGTAGAAGTGCATTAAAATTTTGTTTAAGCTTTTAATGTGTCTTTTAAAACTATAGGGAGGAAAATAAAGAGAATATATCTTTTTTTTTAAATGACATTCTACATCGATTATGTAATAAAAAATATAAAAATAAATTATATATAACATCAATCACATGAAAAATCATTGTGTAAAAGATATTTTCTACATTTAGACAAAACCGATGTTATAAGTATTATTACACATTGATTTTGGCAAAATCGATTTAGAAAATGTCTTTTCCAGGTTTTTTGAAGAATCGATATAGAAAATGTTTTTTTCACATTAGTTTTTCTTGTAACTGATGTTGTGCTATATCTGACAACATCAAATTTTCTAAAAATCAATACTAATTTTTACATATTTTATATTTTTTAGTTTATTTTTTATTATATGACATCGATTTCTAAGGAAATCGATGTTGTATATTGTATCTTAATATCGATTTTTGTAAACCGATGTTAACATTAATACTTTTAATTTTGGTGGTTTCAACATCAATTAAAAATTAATGTTAAAAGTTGAAATGTTAAAAACCTATTTTCTAATAGTGATTATGGAGTATAATGTTATATCATTTTCAAGACAACTCAAATTTTTATTCAGTTTAATCAAATTAGTGTTTAATGAGTGAACAATAGAAATGAAATATAATACACCAACAATAATCTCACATAAAATAATTTTATTACAAACGGAAAACATATATGTAAAAAGAAAAGGTCACCACCAAAGCTAATACGTACAATACTCCTGTAGTTTATATTTTTCTTCATCTTAACATTTTGCTAGTTAATTGGTAGAGGGAAACTATAGATGCAAACTTTTTGCTTATGTATTAAGGGATAACTCAATTAATTGGTTGAGTAGATGTTGCAGCTATTGTAAATCTTCTTATATATGTTTATGATTCCTAAGTAGTAAAAAGAACTTCTTTGCTTATGCTTTTCTAGTCAATAATATATTAATATTGTTGAACTTAGTTTGCTCCTTAGACATACGATCAGCCAAGAGTTTTTGGTAGCGACTAAAAACCTCTTCAATAATATCTTCGCCAAATTGGTTAACTAACATAGGTTCTGCCACAGATCTCATGCACCGTGCCAAATTATATCCATTGTCAATGAGTGATTCAGACCTCTCAGATTCAAAGTCAAGAGTGTTCAAATCATCAAGAGGGTTCCAATTCACTTCAGCAAGCTCTAGACGGTTGATGGCAAATGATCCTTCTTTAAGAACTTCCAATTTCACTTCAGATGGAGATGGAGTGTATTGAGGAATGTTAAAAGTATCCAATTGCTCTTCCTTTATGATTCCCTACAGCAAATAATTAATAAGAAGATTCATATTCATGCATCTTGCCAAATTTTTCAACAGTTGTGTCATATATAAAGACACGAGTTGAACAGTTTTTGAGAATAATTAAAGGCCGCAACTATGAAAAGACATTAGATGATAATTTATAATTTATAATTATACATGTTTATATATATGTACATATTAATATTTATGTTTCAAAGAACAATTAGAGAGCATATGAAAAACATTAGATGATAATTTTTCTAGACATATTTATAATTATACATGTTTATATATATATACATATTAATATTACATTGACTAATTTTTCTATTTTTTATAATCAGATCATCAAATGGTAAAACAATTCTTATTAATCCTCCAAATTTATTTATGTTTCAAAGAACAATTAGAGAGCATATGAAAAACATTAGATGATAATTTTTCTAGACATATATAAATCGAAAGATGCCCTTGGGTGGTTACAAAATGTTAAATCAGTGACATCTAATTCAATTCGCAGAAAAATAGAAATATATTTATTAAACAATTTTTCTAACCTGTGCAATTCTACTAGGTCAAGACTCATTAATTATTTACTTTCAACTATGGATTTCTTCTATTTATTTTATGAACTCACGTCATAATTAAAATGATTATGTTTAAGTTGCACTGGTTAAAACTTGTTAATTATCCTAAACAGTGGCTGAGAAAAGTCGTGCAACTTTGGAAAGCAGAGAACAATGATAGAGAAAAGTCGTGAGATATATAGCTAGCAGCGTGAAAGCGATGGTCAGGTAGGTCTACCATGGGTATTCCAAGTTTCCTCCAAGAAGGACTAATTTGTATACAGTTACTTTTTTAGTAATTTTTTTCTTTTTCATATTAATTAGAAAAATTATTTAACAAATTGACAACCACCTGGGCTTAAGAATATAATTAAAATAATTTACTAACGAAAGAAAATCGTCTGCGTAATTTTTTTTCAGTCATTGTTTTTCATCTCCTGAAGAAAACCATTATTATAACGAAGTTTTCGGAATTGGTACCCGCATGACCATATCATTAAGAACCGTAGCCATAAGCTCCCAGATAATATAACCGCCCTCCTTGATAGTTGGATCCTCAACATCACTTCTTCTTCCCAAAATTGTGAGAACCATGCAACCTCCTTCAACTAATTCCTCTGCACGACACTTTAGAAAAACAGAAAAATCTCTCTGAAATTGCTCGTAGTAAGCTCTCGCAACATTTGACGGGCTTGTACTGCCTATGTAAATATTGCCCCTGTTGTTGTTTACACCCTCAGGAACCTATTTAAATCACCAATAAACAACAATTATTATTTATATTCCATATATTATATAAAATATAAAGATAAAATAGAGTATGTAAATGAATTTGTTGATTTTTAAGATAATTATTTTAAAATTATATTAATAATAATTTTTTATTAAATAAAATGATAATCTAAATGTACATTATCATTAAATTCAAATTAATAGCAATAGCAATCGAACTAAGAAAAATATTTAATTTACATAATGTATCAAAAACATATATATCGCACCTTAGAAAGCCATTGAAGACTATAAGAGGAATGGACAAAATTCAGACTTTGATTTGGGAAAACCCTGCTGTAGAAGGAACCGGGAACCCCATAGAAGTAGCATGGACCAACCCCAGTTTCAATTTCATCACACAATTTATCTTTGAAGTTGTCAAGGGACCTAAAGATGTTGTTGAAGTCATTCCCAGGGAGATCATTCAGAAAGACCTTGTATTCTGGAGATTTATGGTTTAGCTCCCGGCAAAGTTTCTCCACAGTTTTGATGAATTCAGACACAACAGACAAAGTGTTTGGTCCAGAAGAGCAGCCAAAATCTGCAATTGCCAAGCTTCTCGGGACTGTGTTGCAATAGAGGCCTGTTATGGCTTCCTCTCTTATGGGCTTTGACAAACAAATCGCCTTTTGCTGTATAACCAATGACACATAATAATTAGTACGCATGGATTGACACAGAATAATTTTCATCTAATTAACTTAGGAGCTAATGTGACAAGTGACAACACCTTTTAAATTTAGGTATAAAACGACTGTTTGTTTATTATTTATTTATTTTTGTCTTACTTCTCCTACAAAGTGTATATATCTATAGCCAAGAATAAGAAAACAAAACCTTTTAATCTTGAGTTAAATGAACACACAAAGCAGATGTTAGGTAGTAAGTATATTGTATACCTACCTGAACAAAGGAGTTGTTTGCATAGCTTGCGTCTCCAACGCCACCGTTCATGTGCAGTACCTGTGCTACTTCCATTCTCCTTTCTGTAGTTTTATCTATACTTTCCCTCTTTCTCGTTCTTTTACGTGTGTTTCTATGCCTTTAATCGAACCTCATACCACAGCCACATATATAGATGTGCAAGCTCGTTTTTTAGAATGAAAAAAAAAAAAACGTTTTCTTCTCATGGTTATACTAAGATATCAACTTGCAAATAAAATATTAGAAAAAATTCAAATCTCATGAATAAAAATAAAAATAATTAAAGTTTAGATTATATATATATTAGAATATAATCAGCATATTCCTTTGGCATATCAATTAGTTATTGTGCTAGTTATTGTGTATAGGAAAGTCAATCATAATCCCTTGTAATTAGCTAGACAGGTAGCTTGATTATTGCCTAACTTGTAGCATAACAATCATGTACAACCATGTATTTATTGACACCCTTGCTAATGGAAAACTCACGGATTACACAATCTTACAATATATAAGTAAAAAATAACTTTATTTTTTAAACTAATTTTTGAAATTGAGTTATTGTTAAACTTACATTCTAAAAATTTAAAATGATATTAGAACATATAAAATTCATTCAAAGAACTTCCATCATCCACACAGTATTATCCACACATTAAAAGACATCAAACCAAAAAGTATTGTCGGTGTGAGAATATCATGTTCTTTTTCACAATTTTTGCATTGAACGCATGTGTTGCTATTGAAACTGCCGCCTAGCTACTTTAAGAATTCTGTGCGTACAAGTCACCTTCAAGGCTTCAATTCCATAATCGTCGTTTTTCCCAGTGTGGTTCTTTGCAACAGTATAGGTGTCGTGCGTTGTTATTTATATTGATCACAAGTCCACAATCAGACATATTTATGGTAAGAATCCACCGTTGATATATAATGAAATATAATAAATGAATCATATATAGAGAGAGAGAATGTATCCACTTATTTATATATATATATATATATATATATATATATATATATATATCATAATTTCACATGATAAATAATTTTATTACAGAATGGAGAACATATACATATAAATTAAAAAAAACTCTACTACCAAAGGTAAAACACAATACTCGTACGTAGTTTTCAATTTTCTCCAGCTTAACATTTAGCTAATTTAATTGCTTGAAAAAAGAAGAACAAAGCAAGCAAACTTGAGAAACCTCGGATGCAAACTTATTGCTTATGCTTTTCTAGTCAACAGTATGGTAACATTGATGATCTTAGTTTTCTCGTTGGACATTCGATCAGCCAAGATTTCTTGGTAACGGCTGAAAAGCTCGTCAATGATAGCTTCACAACCACAGCCCTCATGTTTCTGTGCCAAATTGTATCCGATTTCAGATTCAAAGTCAAGAGTGTTCCACTCATCCCAAGCACTCCAATGCACTACAGACACCTCTAGACAATTAATGGCAAATGATCCGTCTTTAAGAGCTTCTGATTTCACTTCAGAAGGTGATGGAGTGTAAAAAGGGATGTTAAAAGTATCTAATTGCTCTTCCTTTATTATTCCCTGCAGCAAATAGCAAAAATATTCATATTCATGAATCTTGTTAAATATATTTATGATTATACGTTTCAACAGATAATTAATGTGCATTGTATTTAAAGGTTTTTAAAAATCCAAACAGTTTTTTAGAAGAGTTATCAGCAGCAACTGGTTTACTATGATAATTGACATGAGAAAAAAACTTTAAATAACAAAAATTCTGATTTAATTCTTCATAAAACACCTGATAATTATATTTTGTCATTAAATATCATGAAATCATTTTATTATTAAGATATAATATTCAATGACTTATTTATATTAAATTATAAAGTTTGGGATCAATATTTTAATAAATTGTGTGATAAGATGTGATTATCATACTTTTTATACGTCAAATTGAAATTTCTATCTTTTTAAAAACATTAAATATTCCTGATAGAAAATCCGCAGGAAATATAAAAAATTCTTGGGAACTTTTTTGCTGATTTTAATTGGCAACGAATACTCATATTATTAACAAAATGGCAGCAAAATTTGCAAATCTTTCCTGCGGAAGTTTTCCGTAGAAAAATCACACTTTTCTAGTAGTTGGAGAGCTAGGAGTAAGGAAGGAAGATATGGAGAAAGATCAAGTAACAGAATCAAATGGTGCAATAATCTCTTCCAAGTTCCAACCTCATCTCTACAATAAGGATTTTTCACAAAATCTACTGCTGTCATTCTACCAAGAGGAGGATCTCTTGAACGAGTAACTGACCAAGATCTTTCGGTTATCTCTATTACCTTGCTTCATGGGATCAAGGTTGATTATCTCAACTATCTTATATTAAGATATATAGGCCAAGTCCTGTACTCTAGCAAATCCCACATCTTACCCTATAGAATGTTACTCACCAGACTCTTAAGAGAGTATGAGGTGCCTCTCATGTTGGAATCTATTAGGGAAGAATATACTTTCTTTGGAAAAGAAACATACAAAATATGAGGTTAGGAAATCTTCATGAAGAGCAACTCCCTCAAAGTAAGAAAAGAAAAGAAGCTCCTAAAACAGAACCTAATAAAAAGGAAAAAGTATCCACATACTCCGTTTTAGTAAGTCAGGAGAGTGGTGAAAGATGAGAAAAAGCTTCGGTTAAAGATAGAATCCATGAGACAGGTAATTGAATATAACACATATAGGCAAGACTAGTTCTTCTATTGGTTTAATACTATTGTTCTGCAAAAACTTGCTTTTGAAGCAGAATCTTTTCCTGAATCCTCATATCAACCACCTCATTTTAGAACGACTCTTAGTTCTAGTAGCACTTCAAGATATTCCCCATACGAGCTTGTCCTGGTTAGAGATTCTTCCTTTTTTATGATGTCAAAAAGGGGAGAAAGTTAAGAGTAGTTGTAGGAAGGGGATGGTGAATAGGAATAGAAATTATGCCTTCTTTGACCATCTATGTTCTGCTATACTGTTTATGTTTCATGTTTGATGAATGAACATTTCTAATATTAATGCATGAGTAGTTCTATTGTTTTGAATATTCTGAGTTCATGATATTTGAATTTGTGATAGTTACAAAACAGAAAGAAAATAGAAATGCTTAAACTGGGGGAGTAAAAATAATGAAATAAGAAGTAAAACCACTTAATAGAATACGAAGACTGTTATGTATTTGGTTTTTCCTCCTTTGGGGTTTATAAGAACCTTTGTTACCACTTATTCGTTAGAATATCTTTTATATTCCTTCAATTGATTTTTTTTTTTTGCTACAGATAAAAAGAAATCAAGACAACCCAAACTTATATGAGTTTATTCAATATTTGGCGAGTGAATAATAGGAATGAAAATATGAAATATAGTACACCAAATACTAATTATCATAGTCTCACATAAATAATTTTATTACATAATGGAATATTAAAAACAAAATTACTAGCAAAGGTACAGCATCATACTAGTTTTCTTTTTCTCCAACTTAACATTTTGCCGGTTAATTGCTAGAAACAAACACAAACAAGCAAACAGTCACAACTCACGACAACTACAACAATCCTTTTTGAGAAACCATATATAGATGCAAACTTCTTGCTTATGCTTTTCTAGTCAATAATATGGTAACATTGATGAACTTGGTTTTCTCCTTGGACATACGTTCAGCCAAGATTTGCTGGTAGCGACAAAAAACCTCTTCAATGATAGCTTCACCAAAGTGGCTAATCAGCATAGGTTCTGCCACAGCCCTCATGCACTGTGCCACATTGTATCCACCATCACTAAGTGATTCAGACCTTTCAGATTCAAAGTCTAGAGGGTTCCAGTCATCAAGAGCATTCCAATTCACCTCAGACACCTCTAGACGATTGATGGCGAATGATCCTTCTTTAAGAACTTCCAATTTCACTTCAGATGGAGATGGAGTGTATTGAGGGATGTTAAAAGTATCTAATTGCTCTTCTCTTATGATTCCCTGCGCAGCAAATTGTAAAAAAGATTTATATTCATGTATCTTGCCAAATTTAATTGATATGTTTGAACAGACAATGTGCATTGTATTTAAAGCATTTTTTTCTGGTCAGCTATGATAATTCATATAAAAAAAAAGACAGTTTGATTAATAGCTAAAATAAAATTATAAAGAATGTTTTAGTTGATTTTTTTTTTCTGTGATCGGATCATCAAATGGTAAAACAGTTCTTATATAATCCTCAATTTTTTATTTATTCAAAGAACCATTAGAGAGCATATTAAAAACACGGTTTATCTAAAAAAAATATAGATAAATCCAAAGATGCAGTTGTTATCATCATTACAATAGTTGTATACATCACTGATATGAAATTGGCAAAAAAATCAATTTATACCTAGCTGGTTGGCTGGTTTTTTTTCCAATCAAAATTAATGGTCAAACTTGCTTAGGATTAAAAACGATGCTTTTATTTTTATTTGTCTTCTTTGTCTTTCCTCTCTTGTAGTTTGTAAACGTAGCAATGTGAAAAGAGAGGTCCACCATATGAATTCCATGTTTCCTTCTCGTATTTTTTGTTTATTATAGCCAACAAGTTTTTTAGTTAATGTTAACCATTATGTCCAAACTCATCTTTTTGTTGGGTCATTAACGAATTATTGGGAATGTATACCTGCAAGACCATATCATTAAGAGCAGTAGCCAAAAGCTCCCATATGTAGCAACCATCCTTGCTAGATGGATCATCGCTTCTTCTTCCCAAAAATGTGAGAACCATGCGTCCTTCTTCAACCAGTTCCTCTGCACGACACTTGAGAAAAAGAGAGAAATCTCTCTGAAATTGCTCATA
>QARZ01040243.1:0-41507 GCA_013407115.1 Glycine latifolia | reverse complement strand
TGATGTCGGCTACCGGGAAGGGTTGGCCGAGTTGCATATATGTGTCAAACCTTTGTTTGTGTTGTCGGCTACCGAGATGAGTTAGCCGAGTTGAGTGGTTTACGTAGCATGCATGTATGCATGCAGGATGTAACTTAGTCTTTGTTGGCGGACGTCTGTATACCAGGTTCCTTACTCGGGGTTATACTTTGGAGCTGTTAAGCTCAAGTTACTTTTTGGGAATAGAGCTACCAGGTTACTTACTCAGCGGAGCTCGTACCTTCTTGGGAATGGAGCTACCAGGTTCGTTACTCGACAGAGCTCGTACCTTTTCTTTGAGAACTATCGGGTTCCATTACCCGAACAACCATGAGTCTTGCAAGCGCTAGCTATTATAATCAATTACAACGCTTATGTAATCGATTGGATAGTGCTAATTTTGACCTTGTTCGGATTCTTACCTTAAGATAGTATATCTAAGTGCCAACCCGGACACTTAATACTTCACACTTATTCACTTGTTTGTAATGTTTGTGAATGACGAATGTGATTACGTTGAGGTCAACCTATGTGATGGCTTGAGATATTAAATGCATTTGGATATACATAAATACCCACGGGGGTGTATGACATTATCCAAGCTAGGACGAGTTGATCTCAGGCAAGGTCATACATTGATGATGCAGTGGTGATATTCTATGTATAGATGTGAGATGTCGGGATCGGGTGGTTAACCTTACAAGGACCACAGTCAGTGCATCAGTGGGCCCATGAATAGGTCAGTGTATATGTACTTGGGGGGTGTATGACATTATCCAAGCTAGGAAGAGTTGATCTCGGGCAGGGCCATACATTGATGATGCCCATGTGACATATGTATGTACGTGGGGGGTGTATGACATTATCCTAGCCAGGACGAGTTGATCCTAGGAAAGGTCATACATTGATGATGCCCATGTAACATACTTAATTTGCATGACAGAAATAGGATGATTGACTGTAAAAGTACAAAGGTACTGGGGAGCCACGTCTGTAGGGAGATCCTTATGACACCCATTTTGGCTGATCACCATGGGGGGGTGAGTCCTGTGCATGACAGAGTGACCCCAACGTCAACTGCAGTTATCATTTAGACCATGGATTTGGCCTATTTCCGGATATGGTACCACATTGCATGCTGAGAGAAAAGTCAGGGGCATGCATCATGACTAGTTCTTATAAAATGTCATGTGATATGTTGTTGGACGGGTTGTCCATGATTGATTGTGTGCAGAAATACTTCAATATTGTCGTATTATTGCAATGACCACATTGTCTTTTCTTAGCTGATGTTATCTACTATTTATTATTTTACATGATGAACTCACATTTGCTTTCTTGTGCCATGTGGTTTTCGTACCTGTGATGATCACAAACTGTGATTCGTGTGAGCAGACGGGCAGTAACAGGAAGTTTGGGAGATATTTTCTTTTGATGGAGCCGCCAAGTAGTTGGGATGGCATCGAACCAGATCCCGGCCAGGAGTTGTACTGTGACAACTCATTCTTAGTTAGTTAATCATTTGTTTCTTTTGAGAATTTTGTACCCTTCAGACATGGTTATTTGTAATCACCACCAAGTTATGTTCTTATATAAATATACTATAGGTATTTTCATCATTAAATATTCATGTTTTAATTCTTGATATTGATTATGTTCACGCGAAAAATTTACTACTATTTTTATAATTAACTTAAAGATCTTCAATTATAAATTGTAATTAAAAAAAAAAAGATTAAGAGTATGATACAGTAGAGACAAGGCGTGTCATTACAAAATCGACCAGTTCGACCGATTCACCCTGGAACTAGACCTGTAATTGGTTCGATCGGTATATTAGATTGAAAATGCATTTGAACCAGTAAAACTCAGAAGACTCAGCTATAAATAGGTGAAACTTGGTACATTCGTTAACCCAATTTAACTAGTTATAAAGTATGTTTTTTTTTTGTTTCTCCTTCTCTTTTTGTTCACAACACGTCAAATAAAGCCACTCATGGTCTTTGTAGCAAGCCCACACTATTCAAAGTTGTCAAATAGACTCCTATACTCTACAAGTCTGTAATGTGTTAGTATATGGATGTCCTAGAGACAATCTTTTCATTAGATTAGGACGTACATGTATTTTTCATATTGTCATAAATAAATTATAAAAGCTCTTTATCTTGTTTCATATTCAGTCTCGATATCATTATTAATATATATGAGTAATTGGATAAAACCCCTAGAATAGAATAGGTATCTCTTGAATATCAATGATGGGATCACGATCATGAGGATTCAAGGATACCAGATGTCTACTCCTAAATTTTAAGTTCCTAGTCTAGAGACATTGAGAATGGGGATTAGCGATCTCGGGTAAGACTAGCATGACTTATCCACTTGTATGCAGATACAAGGTAAAGACCTCATGAGCTACAGACATGGAGATGTCTTAGCTAAAGTCATGGGTGGACCTATAAGGGTATAGCTCGCACTGAACGGACCCATAAAGAGACTCTATGAGGAAATCTCATAGATAGTATCATTATAGTAGTCTCTTATTATTTGGGTATGTCTTTCCTTAAACCAGAAGTTTTCACCTAAACTGTGTTCTAGAAGACATGCTTTGATTGTATACCTCGTCTGCCTGAAACATGGAGACACATAGGTATACCTTTGGGCATGTCCTGAAAGAACACGAGTCTAGGGTGACTAGATGAAGGAATTCATCAAATCTTTGTGAAAGATTAGGTTATCTGTAAACCGGAGAAATCAGGATGACATTTACGGGACTCGGAAATCTATGCATAGTAAAAGAAATCATGAGATGATTTGCCTTTAGAGTCAGTAAAATTGGAGACTCCCTATTTCGTATTAAAGCTTACCCTAGACCGCAAGGGCTGATACGTTTCCTTACCCTAGGTTTTATGGGAAGGTAACCGAGACGAAAGAAAATACATACGGAAACCAAATATATTTAATAGGATGATCTTGTCATTTACCTAACTAGTTCTGGGGCAACAAAGCATTGCTAGTGCTCTGTGAGGAGAAGATAAGAGCTAGATTTGAATTTGAATTCAACTAGAATCTTATCATTATCATGTCCTAGATTTTAGGAAGAATTTTGAGGGCTGATTATGGGCTTATACACGGCTAATATATGATTATCTTTTGGCAAAATTAAATTCCAAGTAATTGACTTGGTCTTAAGAAGATAAGATAGGAGGTTGTTGGAAATTTTGAAATGCAACAACTCTATCTTATCTTCACATGTGGGATGCTTCATGATCAGAATTTTTGGTTAAAAATCTGACTCAAACTCTTCTATAAAGTGTGCTATTGTGATCATAGTTCTCTAATAATTTTGAGAGGAAAAACCCTAATCTACTTTCCTCTATTTTCACGTGCCCCTTTGTGTGAGTGTTGGCTGAAAATTCAGCCACCAATATCATCTATTGCTGAGCCTCTTAGATAAGTAAAAACACTTTAAAACATAACCTTCTTCCTCTCCATTGGTGTGCCTAGCCTGCCTCCTTTGGTGTTTGTTGGTAGCCTTCAAGAAGTGTTCTTGAGTCTTGACAAGAAGTGGTGTGGATCAACATTAGAGGGCTTGTATCTTCAAGCCTATCCTTGATCATCAAATTTCGAATATAAACAAGGTAACATATATGTCCTAAAGAATGATTCTTGTGTGGTATGTTTGTTTCTGCTTTAAAAATTTTGTTTTTCTCACATGCCTTCGGGCTTCAAGGCCCTTTTTCTTTCATAATGTAGCCTTCATAGGCTTTAGGTGTGGTGGGAGAAACAATTTGGGAAGAATTGCACAAAAACCATAACTTTAAAATGTCTTTAGTTTTAATTTATTATCCAAAAAAAAATCCTTTGATGTACGCAAAAGTTTTACACACAAATTTTAACTTATTATCCTTTACATAAAATGTTAGAATAGATTAAAATGAAAAAAATAAAACATAATTACATGTTTATGGTTTAAAATTCTTTTAAAAAATGACATTATTTTGTTTAAGTATCTCTAAAATTTTATTTTAAAATAAAAAATAAAATTACATTATTTTTATTAAGAACTTTAATGTTATTAAATTAATATTAATTATTTGATATAAATAAATAAATAAATAAATAAATATATATATATATATATATATATATATATAAATAATAAATACATTATCTACACAATCCATATATTTAAATTTTAATGTATATTGGTTCATTCAGTTCAATGAATGACCACCAGTCCAACTTGTGACCTACCTACCCAGTGCTATGATCCTTTGAAGTCTTTCATCACATCTTGTGGTTTTCTCACAAGCAAAAAATGACCCATCATTGTTCATCTATACCTTAGGCAACATTAAGACTTACTAATTGGTATATGTAGACGATCTTCTCCTTGTGGGAAACAATATACCAATTTCCTAACAACATTCATTGCTTCACTATCCCAACAATTATCACTTAAAAACTTAGGGTCACCTTACTACTTCCTAGGGATCAAATTAATACCCACAATGTTAGGCTTGTTTCTCTCCCAACACAAGTATATTTGGGAGCTCTTAGATAGATATGACATAGAGGGGAGAAACCTTGACTCCATTGATATCTCAATCTATTACTCTTCAACTTCTTAGAAGATAGATATATTTTACATAGTACTCTTGTGGCTAATGAACAAATTGATGAGGCTATGAGAAATGAGAAGGAATGTCTTTTTTACAAAGTAGATTATGAGAAGACTTATGACTCAATAAATTAGGAATTTCTCATATACATGGTTAGGAGATTGAGTTTTGATATAAAAAAATGGATGGTGTGGATCAAAGCATACTTGATGTCTAGCTTTACTTCGGTTTTGGTAAATGGTTGCCCAACATCATAGATTATGGTGAGGAGGGGTTTGAGACAATGGGATCCTTTAGCCCCATTTTTGTTCAATGTTGCAGTAGAAGGACTTTGTAGAAAGATGAGACAAGTTATCCAAAGAAATATTTTCTCAAGCTTCGTGGTAGGTAAATCAAAGGTGGAAATGAACTTGTTCCAATATGTAGATGATACCTTATTTTTTTGGGAATTCACTCTCTCTAATGTTCTCATTATTAAGAGCATGATGAGATGTTTTGAACTTATTTTGGGCTCAAAGGTGATATTTCCATAAGAGCTTTATGGTGGCATCAGGGTAAGTAGGGAGAAATTGGAGAGCTTTGCTACTTTCTTGAATTGCAAAAATACTAAGGTTCTATTTGTCTATCTTGGTATTCCAAATTCCAATTGGAGCTAATCTAAGAAAGGAGGAAACGTGGAGGCTGATTGTTGACAAAATCTCAAGAAGGTTGAATTCATGGAAGCATAGATCAATTTCTTTTGCAAGAAGGGTTTGCCTACTAAAATCGTTAATTTCTTCTCTACCATTGTTTTATATGTCCTTTTTAAATGTCCTAGAGGTTTGGAAAAACAATATTGTGAGGCTACAAAGAAAATTTGTTTGGGGAGGGGATGAAAATGAGAGGTAAATAAATTGGATGAGTTTGAGGAAAGTGTGTAGGCCAAAGTCATAAGGTGGGTTGGGTATCAAAGATATTGGCTATTTTAATAAATCCCTCTTAGGAAAGTAGAGATGGAATTTATTCCATCAAGAAGAAGTTTTAGGGGTGAGGATTTTGGAATCAAAATATGAGGGGTGGAGGGAAATCTTGGATGAAGTATCTAAAAATTCATCCATTTGGTGGAGGGATTTATGTTTTGTATGCGATGGGCAAGATGATTAAAAGTGGTTTTTTAATTTTTAATTAATATAGAAGAAATCGAAAAAAATATCTTCAACAACCACCAAAAGTATATTTATAGATTTGGCATCTAATTGAATTATAGAAATCTCCATTTCACTCAAAAACCATTCTTCAAAGAAAGTCAAAGACTGGCGGACCTCATACGCATTTTGATGGAGGTCCAAGACAAGCCAAAGGTCTAGAAGGAGAGGTTGAAGCACTTCCTTTGGTGAGCTTCAAAGGAACAATGACAAGACATAGGACTCAAGCACTTCAAGACCACATTCAAGCTAACTTGGGCAAGCATGAAGATGCACACCAATTCAAGGATGACAAGAGTTGGATTTTGATGTCTCAAATCCAATTTAATTCAATAAATTCCAGCACTTGTTAGAAGAAATTCAATAAAACAATTGTAAATAGGTTGCTACTGTGTTAATCGATTATTTTAACCTTGTAACTGATTACAGCATTTTAGTTGCAAACAGGAACCAAGGCCTTACTGCTTTAATCGATTAAATGGCTAGTGTAATCGATTATTTCAGTCCTTGACTGCTTTAATCGATTACAAGAGCGAATTAATCAATTATTCCATTCTGAGATTGCAACTGCACATGTTTTGGAAGCCAAAGGTCACTTAGGGAAAGCTTGCACTTCAAGCTTCATTTAGGCTTCATTTCACTTGTATTTTCATTACATTTTAGTTGCATTAAGCTTGTAATTTTGTGGCCTATATAAGGTGCCAAAACTGAATGTAATGAACTTTGGTTCATTAATACAATTTTTGAAAATTGTTGTGAGAGTTTCTCTCTTGTTCTTGTCAAGAAATTCTTGAGTCTTTTCAATGGCTTCCCAATGCTATTATGGTGATTCTTCCTAGACTTATTGGAGAGTTTCTCCATGATGTCTTCATCTCCATCCCTAAGCTTTCTTCCATCTTCCATTTTCTGCAATTAAAACTTCTAAAACAGCCCCAATTCAAGGAGTGCCGGAAGCTTATGTGTTCTTGAGGCTTGCTTGAAGCTTGGGTTCTATTGCAAGGTAGATTTGGGAAAACTTAATAGCTATGGGTTCAGCTGTTACATCACATTTACTTTTTGTTTGTTTGATAGGCTAATCCCTAGGCTAAAACGGATATGCTTCTATCACACTCTTCTTTCGAGAGAATAGCCCAATAGTGGTAGAAAAGCTATATTTTGGTATGATAATTGGCTTGATAATCAAAATCAACGTCTTGCTTCTTTCTACCCTATACTTTTTGCTATATCTTTGCAACAAAATCATGCTCTACAAGATATGGGGATATAGGTGGATGGAGTGTGGAAGTGGAACCTAACATGGAGAAGGGATTGTTTTTTTTGGGAGGAGAATTTGAAAGAAGAATCATAAGGAAAGTAGAGGGTTCTTCCTTGAATAGTAGCTCCTCGGATTTATGATGGTGGAGTGGTGAACAAAATGATCTCTATTCTGTTTTTTCAGCTTATGGGAATTTTTATGATCTAACGGAGGATAGGGGGTGGAGAAGCTCTTCTTGGAGGTTTGGGATCTACATTTTTCTTCGAAAATATGGAGAATTGTGAACTATTGCTTGCCTACTAAGCTGAATCTCCTAAGGAGAGGAGTGATTTTAACATCAAATCTTTATCCCCTTTGCGGTTTGGAAGAGGAGTCCAGTGATCATCCTTTCTTTTTATGTAAAAAAAAGATATCAAATTTGGAGGGTTGTGTATGGGTGGCTGGGTGAAGAATTATGCTTGCTAGGCATTGGGGGGATGCATTTTCTCCAACATTGGGGGTTGGCAATTGGAAGAAGAAATGGGGAAGTCAGAATGATGGAAAAAAAATACAAATTAATAAAAAAATTTGAAATTTGGTGCATTTTGAAACATATTTTGAAAAATGGGGCACTCAAACACGCCTAAATTAGGCGTGTTTCAGTGCCTCAGTTCTATTTAAAGCGTATGTCCTGGCCCATTGGTTCACAGGTAATACGACCCAAAAAATTAGGTTTTTACCATTGTTACTATTTGACATTCTCTGTAAAAATTGCTTAGCCTTCTGTCTAGAGTTTGTGAGTGGATTAGTTCTGTAGTGAAGCTCTGCCAACAAGTGATTTAATTTTTTTTTTGTCAATTATTTAATGTGTTATATTATTTAATTAGAAAATTGTTAGGGCCATATGAATTTGTTAGCAACATAGATGTTAGGTTCATAGAAAATTGTTAGGGTGTAGGTTGGTTTAATGTGTAGGATTTATGGTTTAGTGTTGGGTTAAAGATTTAGGGCTTAGGGTTTATGGTATAGTGTTTAGGGTTTGTGTTTATGGTTTATGGTGTGTGTGTGTGTGTGTGTGTGTGTGTGTGTGTGTAGGGTTTAGGGTTTACGGTGTTTGATTTATGGTTTAGGTTTTAGGTAGAAGGGCTTAGGTTTTAGGGTGTGTTTTGTAGGGCTTATGTTTCAATGTTTAGGGTTTTGGGTGGTTGGTTTATGGTTTAGGGTTGATTGTTTTAGGGTTTATGTTTCGGTGTTTATTGGTTCATGTTGGTTGTTGTATGGTTTAGGGTTTAGGGTTTGGGGTGTTCTGTTTATGGTTTAGGGTTTATGGTTGCTATTTTAGGGCTTGGGGTGTTGTGTTTAGGGTTTAGGGTTTATGTTTTCTAGTTTATGGTTTACGGTGCTTGTTTTAGGGTTTATTGTATTGTTTCTTAATATTTGAAGTTGTTGTTTTTGTTGACTCCAGGAAATGAGTTCAGGTGGTGAGGAGTGTGCTCATGTTGTGTTATTTTTCAATGGATGGAAAGTTGAAGGGCGACTAGGTGTTGTCTTTGAAGGGGAGAAAAGGCCGACATGTATTAAGCGAAACTCAACATCTGGTGATTTGCATGAGAAGATACAATAGAAATTAGTTCTAAATCACAACCAATGTATCACTTTGTTGACGGCAAGATTATAGCAACATGAACAATACACGGGGTTTCAAATACTGGATGATGAAGACTTGGAAATGGTAATTGAAGAATTTTTTAGGCAGGCAAGGAATGATTTTTTAGATTTGTACGTGGATTTTACTGCAGCAGAGAATGTTGTTTTACCCACGAGGTCAATCACTTTTAATTCTGCACATATTGCATCATCATATGGTGTTGTAGGTGTAAACGTGTCTGTGGAAGATTCGCATGACCCAACTTGGGTTATGGATGACGATGAAGAGGATGACGATGATGAAAATATCGCAATGGAAGATCGTCTTCTTCAGGAGGATGCCAATGCATCGAATAATGATGAAGATGCTAGTGTGCATGCAACTGCATTCCAACAAGACACTAACGTGGACTCGTATAGAATGCGTCATCATCCGGACGTTGGATCAACGCAATCAGAACAACCTGTTGAAGGTATGTTACATGACTTAAATGAATGATGAAGTGGTCTGATATTTATATATGTGTTATAGTATTTTAGTTTACATGATATGTTTATTCAACTGTTTTGTATTTAAAGGTGGTGTGGTCAATCCTTTTTGGGATGGAATTCCACATTACACATATATTGATTGGAATCATCCAAGCGAAGAAGAATCTTTTACCGGTTTTGCTTCAGGTTCGGGTTCAGTTCAAGGTCCATGGCAATTAAGGGATGATTTGTTTGTTAAACAGGAATTTTCATCCAAAAAGGACGCAAAAATTGCAATTAAACAGAACCTGATGAGGGAGCATCAAGAAGCATTTGTGGTTGAGAGCAAGCCTAACAAGTTTACCATGAAGTGTGTTGCTCACAACGATGGTTGCCCTTGGAGGGTTAGGGTATTTAAACCAATGTACGGTGAGAAGTGGGTTATTTCAAGATGGGGTGGAAAACACAATTGCCTGAATGACCATATTACACAGGGTCACAGACAGCTTGATGTTAATGTTATTGCTTCACTTGTAGTAGGTATGTACTTAATATTTTTGCTTTATATGACAAATATTATTTTTTTTCATCTTTGTTGTTAATGTGAATGTTACAATTTCATTTTTAGAAATGGTTAACGAGGAATCGGACGAGTCAATTGCATTGGTTCAGGAGAGGATCACCAATACGTATGGATTTAAAGTTTCATATGGAAAGGCCTGGTATGCGAAGCAGAGAGCAATGACAATGATTTATGGGGATTGGGAATAATCTTATGCATTTTTGCCCAAGTGGTGCAACTACATGCTTCATTTTTCACCAGGTTCTTTTTTTGATATTCAAACAAATGCTTACTTTGTGGCACATCGACTAGTACGGGCAAAGCGTGTGTTTTAGCGCATGCTTTGGACTTTTAGACAGTGTTGCGAGGCTTTTAAATTTTTCAAACCCATCATTCAAATTGATGGGACTCACTTATATGGCAAGTATAAAGGAAAATTGTTAATTGCCACGAGTCAGGATGGAAATAATGAATGCCTGCCACTGACATTTGCCATTGTTGAGGGGGAGACGTTGGAAGCTTGGGAATACTTTCTTGCTAACATTCGCTTCCCCGTTACCCAAATGAAAAATATATGTCTCATTTCAGATCAACACCAGAGCATAATATCTGATGTGGAGAATCATGCCGGTTGGCAACCACCTTTTGTGCATCACGTGTTTTGCCTTCGTCATATTGCTAGCAATTTTAATCAAAGGTGTTAGATTCAAGAGTCAGAAGAATCAGAAGACAAGTGATGTTTTGATATTTGTTTCATGCCCACTCATGTGATGATGGCATTTGTAATTTTTTCCTTTTGGTTAAGCTTGTTTCATTAAGGATGAAATCCTATAATCATTTGCAGTCATTAGAGAAATCATACATGCATGCATTCACACTTAGGTTAAGAATCATATTAGTATATGCAATTGATTAGAAATACATTGATAAGTCTAAGCAAGCATAAAATGTTTTCTTACTGTTGTAATCGATTACATAAGTCATATAATCGATTACATAAGGCATCTGCATAAATTTGTTTAGCCTATGAACTGGTTTAATCGATTACCAAATAATTGTAATCGATTAAATATGCTTTGAATTACTTTGGATACTTCTGGCGTAATCGATTAAAATGCATTATAATCGATTACCTCTGCTTGTGAATAATACTTGTATTTCTGGCTTAATCGATTACGTGGTCAAATAATCGATTATGATGTTCATTCAAGATTTCCAGAACTGTGATGAACAATTTAATCGATTATTGAGACGGAATAATCGATTACTAATGGTTAAATAATCGATTACATAAGCGAAATAATCGATTACAGTCTGTTAAATCTGTTTTTTTATAAATAGACAAGTTGTGTTGCTGAAACAAGTGATTGAGAAAAAAGAGCTTTCGTGACTATTAGTGTGATTACATTCTCTAAAGGTTCAGAAGAGTTTAAGAAGTTGATTTTACATGTGTTGATCATTGAAGATAGATTCAACATGGTTGCTTAGTAGAAGTTCTCATTGTGTGTGATCATTCATGCAAAGAAGTGATTCAAGAAGGTTCAAGATAGAGTTACATGCATCATTTCATGTTGTATAATTCATTCATATCATTTTAGCTGCAAAGGAAAATAAGGTGATATCCTTCTTGGATATTAAGCTTTGTTATTTGTAATTTTCTGTGTCTTTTATTTTCTATAATCTGTGTTGGTTTTTCCATGTAACAGTTGGGGTTCTTTAAAGCATTACTAGAAAGGGTTTTCTAGTGGGTTGAACTGAGAAGGGTTCTCTAGTTCTAGGTCTTTTGATAAATCTAGGGAGTAGATTTAGAGTTTTGCCTAGGGTGGGTGAAAGAGACCTTGTTGATTGCTTGTAAAGAATTAAAATCTGTTAGTGGAACTCTAATCTGGTTTGGATTAGAAGGTAAACTGGATGTAGCCTCAGTGGTTGGAGGTGAACCAGTATAAAGTTGTGTGCATTTAAGCTTTGGTTTACATTTCTTTGATTGCTTGAGATATTCAATTTTGTGTATCAACTCAAATTTTGATTCAACACAAGAGTTAATTCATTGGAGAAGAGAATTGTTTTCTAAATTTGTTTTTGATCTAAGATACGATCCAAATTAATTCTTCCGTTGAGTTTTGATTTGCAAGAAAAATTTAAAAAAAAGGGCAAAAACCAATTCACCCCTCCCCCCCCTCTTGGTTTATTGGATTGGGTATTCATTGTATTTTCAAAAGGTTCAAGAATGCAAGATTGAAGAAGACCCTCATGACTTTAGGTATGTTAACAATTATTTATAATTTATTAAACTGACTTAAATATGTACCCCAACTACTGTTAATGGTATTATAGTTGTGCAGGTTATACTCCTTCTATGGTTGACTTTGACATCACGTTTGCACGATTCCATGATAACAGTCCTGAGGTTACAGAATGGATTGACAGCATTCCTAAGGAAAAGTGGACACGTGCATATGATGTGGAGGGGAGAAGATATGGCCATATGACAACAAATTTGTCTGAATCAGTCAACAGGGTGTTCAAGGGAGCAAGGAACATGCCTATCACTGCTCTAGTGAAGCACACGTACAAGCGATTGGTTCAATATTTTGTGAGCAGGGGTCACGCGGCTACTTCACAGCTTGAGCATTCACAACGACATTGCAAAAATCTCATTGATGCTTTAAGGCATAACCAGACCATTGCTACAGGCCATAATATACGCACATATAACCTTCAGCAAAC
This sequence comes from Glycine latifolia, assembly GCA_013407115.1. Lineage (NCBI taxonomy): Eukaryota > Viridiplantae > Streptophyta > Magnoliopsida > Fabales > Fabaceae > Glycine > Glycine latifolia. Next base: position 29,039 of record QARZ01040243.1, on the reverse strand, counting down.
ATTATTTGAGGTGGACGACGACTGGGACAAGTCATATTCAATAAACCTGACACAACGTTTTTGTCAGTGTGGCAAGTTTAAGGCCGTCAAATACCCTTGTAGCCATGCCGCAGCTGCTACTTTATAGGTCCGTCAAAATCCTTTTCAGTATGTGGATAATGTGTTCCTGGTAAGCAACTTGGTTCAGGCTTATTCATTGCCTTGGGAGCCAATTGGTAATGAACTTGCTATCCACCGAGTGAAGATCCAGTTATTATAACTAACAGGTCAATGTTGCGTGCAAAGGGTCGTCTAAGGTCCACTAGAATACATAATGAGATGGACGAAGTTGAAACATCTCAGAGAACATCTCAGAGACTTCCTAAATACGGTATTTGCAAGCAAGTTGGACATAATCGTAGAGCTTGTCCTACTCGGGGTGGTGTTTCATGATTTTGTAATTATGTTTGATTTATTAGTGGTATGTTAAATGTATTTCATTTATAAATATGTTGTATTACCCCTGTATTTGGTTGACAAATGTGATATTACGCATCATGTTTTGCTTGTCATGATTTGTATGTCGATCATGTTTTAAAAATTGAATACTAGATAACTAATTAAGTGGACGAAGCCAAACATCCTAACAAATAGGGTGTGACTGAACACGCCTAAAAAATAGGGCATGAGTGAACACGCCTAAATAAGGTGTGACTGAACATGCCTAACAAATAGGGAGTGGCTGAACACGCCCAAATAGGGCGTGACTGAACACACCTAACAAATAGGGCGTGACTAAACACTTCCAAATAGGACGTGACTGAACACGCCCTTATATAAGCCAGACACTCCCACTCCCACACAACATACCTTCGCAATCAAAATTCTATTTGAATACTATGGCATTCTTAGGAGAAACAAGCAGTCAGACCATTGGTAACTCCAAATTAGAATTCATTTTTCCAAATGGATCAATGAAACACAACGAAACTGGTGTTTCTTTTCAATGTCCTACTCCAATACCAATGCGAGTGTCTAATTTTCAGACACTCAAGAGTAGGATGCATGACACCCTTCTGCTAACCAATGACCATTTTGTTGATGAAATCTATTACCGACAGCCATCCCTACATGCAGGTCAGCAATATTTTTTTCATTCTTTGCAACTCACAAATGATGATGATGTTTGCACAATGTTAATGTGCCATGACCAAATGTCAAGTGTTGGCCTTATAGAAATATTATGCACCATCAACAGAACAGCCTATGGTATACTGAACCAACTTCGATCCACCGTCGCCCCTACACATGATGCAATGCTATATTACAACAACAAGTGGAACATACCATGACAAGGCGGTTTTGTGGATTATTCATTCACTGGAACAAATCCAATGAGGTTTGAAATTCCTTCAGGATGCAACATTGAAACACTGAAGGATGTCATCAAGCAAGCTGCTCCTGTTGGGGTTCCCCCTTATGGAATTCACAACTCACAGGTGGTTAGAAAATTGTTTTTCTGACAACCAGCCCATTACGCTTATTCAGACAACACAATCGAATATCACATAAAAGAGTTGATAAGCGATGAAGACGTGTTAAAGATGTTGGCAGAATCCAACTACTGGAAACGTTTTTGTCCAATTGAGATTTTAGCTATTTTTAACAAACCAGTTGCCGAAATTGAATGATTAATTGTATTAAGTAGTTTTTATGAAGTTTGCTTATCTTCAATTGTTACTGTTTGCCTCTGATATCAATTACTATTATTCACAGTGTTAGTAATTGTTAATATGTCGATTAATTAAGAAAATTGTTACAAAAAAAATGTTCGAAACTTCATAAGTAACTTAACAAATAAAATCTATTACAAATTAAAATTAAAAAATACAAAGCCGCAAAAGCTAAGACTCCGGTGGCCACTGATGATGACGCGCCTAACGATCAAGTAGCATCCGTCTACGCGATCATGGAGAAGGGTCTGCATGAGAAGGGTCTACATAGGGAGTTGGACATGGAGTGGCCTGCTCTGGAGATGAGGGTCGGGGATGCTCAGCAGCTAGGGTGGCATATGGCACATCTGATGGCCAACCGCTACAACCTCCTGCAGAATAATCAAGCTGTGAGAGCATGTCGTCAATGTCGACACCAGTCCACTCCGCAGGAGCTACGTCACTACTGGTCCCAACATCCGCTGATGGCATCGCACCCCCCTATTGAGTGGAGTCGTAATACAAGGGCTGGCTGCCATATGTCAATGCTATAAATGGAGGCCTAACCCAACCCGAAGTGCAAGGACTGGGAGCTGTAATGGGCTCAGGAACATGGTGCATCTATTTTCGCCGACGCTTTAGCCCACGTCCCTCCTGTATTCGACGGGCAACACCAATAGACACTTGTGGCTCCTCCTCAAGCTGGGTTTCGGGTGCATGTGGCCCTGCCTCCTCCAAGCGACAACTCTCTCTGAATATAGACATTATGCGACCGACCTCATCCTGCGCCTACTCGCGGCTGTAGCCTGGCCACTGCTCATGACCAAGCACGAAGTACAACATCTCCAACCCATCCAACTATAAAATAAAATATATAAACATTAGTGTGAATCATGTTCTTTATCATAATAAACATAAATAGAAAAAATGTTAATGTCAGCAAAACTTACACCACGACCACCCTTGGCAGCCATCTTCGTGATGTACCGCTTGCCATTTTCTCTGTACCAAACCATGTACTCATGGTTGGGTTACATGAAGCCCTGAACCAGAGAGGGAAGGTCAATATGCTGGTGCCTAACCTCCCAACGTCTAATAAACGATCTGAGCTTGCGGACCCAGTTATCTTCACGTTTACTGCGCAAGGAAAGGTCATGCACACCCTTCAGCTTCCTGGGAGTACGTGGGATTGGCTGATCCATCCCAAATTGGCGCATGCATCTATCCGAATGCGAATACTCAACTGTGTGGAAGCATATAATAGGAGTAGTTGTCATCCACAACAGTCGTTGCTACTCAGATGCACTAAGAAAGTCGTACTCTCCATATGGTTGCCAAACCACCTGCACAGGCCAAATAAACACACAGTTATGTAAGGATATGGACCACAAATGCACAGTTAAGAACACTTAAAAATAATTAAAAGTACCTCATCCCGACTGAGGGATTCCAATCTTATCCTATACCAGAGCAGCTCATGTGCTTGAAACCGGCCTAAAGCATTAAACCTTATTTCAAAATAACTGACATTAGAATACTATAAGACTGAATTCCAAGAATTGTTAAAAATTAAAATATACTAACTACATACCGGTGACTGAAATGCCACTCCTGGTGAGTAGGCTGCGGAATAGCTAGAGCAATTGGTGGAAATCTCAGCTACACCCACACCTGAAGCAGTATATGACACCCACCAATGTAACTTCTGCGTGGATCAGTACACTCACACATTTGTCTAAACAAATGTGCAAGGACTGCAGAGCCCCAACTGTATCCTCCAATATCCACAAAGTCCCCAACAAGCAATGGGACATAACGCGCCGCAACCATGCTCCCCCCGGATCTGTCGCTAAGCAGCCATGCTCCAATAAGGCGCGCAATGTGCGCCTTCGTAAAGCGCATCACGGCAACCAAATCGAGAACTACCTCACCACAGTGTGCAAAATGTCTGTCAAAGAAAGACATACGCAAGTATCCACCTTTAAGCTTGGTATCTTCCTGAGGCTCATGCCCAAAAACCTACTCAATAATGTTGTCCCAGTCGCCTACGGTGACTCCTGTAACAACTTTGCCCTCGGTGGACAATCCCAAGATACCAGCCATGTCTTCCAACGTGATGGTCATCTCTCCCTGCATCATATGGAAGGTATGGGTCTCTGGTCTCCACCGCTCAACCAGAGCACTAATAAGCCCAGCATCGATCTAAAAAAAAAACTAATCAATTCATATGTACAGTTATATAAAAAAAATTGTTTACTTATTTCCGACTTGCATACCTGAATATGTCGCATGCGTGCAACATGTAGAAAGCCAACATTTCTCAACATATCACCAACGATGTCAGGTATATCATCGTGAGGTGGCCCCGCAATTACTTTACCTCGACGAGTCTTCAACAGTCGAGTTGTGTCCTCATTCCATGGGCTCATCCTCATGATCTGATCCAGAGCGCGAAGAATCACTCGAAGATGAATCAGCCGTCTAATGAGTATCTTCAAAAAAATAAATTAAAATAATTTATCTTCACTTCATAAAACATTACAAATAATTATCCTATCAAATTAATTAAACCTACACCCTAAACCCTAAACAATGAACCCTAAAACAAACACTCTAAACCCCACACAATGAACCACAAAACAAACACCCTAAACCCTAAACCCTCCACATAAACCCTACACCCTACATAGGCTACCATCACCAATCAACCCTAAACCATAAACCACACACCCTAAACCCTCAACACTCAAACATAAACCCTAAAACAAACACCATAAACCCCTACCCTTTAACCCTAATCCAAACACCCTAAACACTACACCATTAACCTAAACCCCTTCAACCCTAACCCTCAACCATAGACCCTAAACACCATGAACCCCAACCCCTTAAGCCTAAACCCGTAAAACAAACACCCTAAATCGTAAACAATGAACCATTTAATAAACACCCTAAACCCGAAACCTTACACCTTACACCCTAAACCAAACACATAAACCCTAAACAGAATAACATAAACAATCAACCCTAAACCCTAAACCACACACCCAAACCCCTCAATACTCATAAACCCTAAAACAAACACCATAAACCCTAACCCTTTAACCCTAATCCAAACACCCTAAACACTAAACCATTAACCTAAACCCCATCAACCCTAAACCCTAATCCACACACCATAAACCCTAAACCATTAACCTAAACCCCATCAACCCTAAACCCTAAACCATTAACCTAAACCCTAAACCATAATCCGCACACCTTAAACCCTAAGCCCTAAACCATACACATTCAAGCATACACCTTACAACACACACCCTAAACCCTAAACTGTAATCCCTAAACCCTAAACCCTAAATCTTTAATCCAACACTACACACTAACAATTTTATATGAACCTAACATCTATGTCGCTAACAAATTCATATGCCCCTAACAATTTTCTAATTAAACAATATAACATATTAAATAATTGACAAAATAAATTAATTCACTTTCTTGTTGACAGAGCTTCGCTGCAGAAATAATTCACTCACAAACTCTAGAGAGAAGGCTAAGTAATTTTTAGAGAGAAGGTGAAGTAATAACAATGGTGAAAAAGTGAAAATTTTGGCCTTATATAGCACTCAAACACGCCTGATTTAGGTGTATTTAAACACGTCTAATCCATGCGTGTTTGAGTGCCCCATTTTTCAAAATAGGTTTCAAAATGCACCAAATTTCAAATTTTTTTTATTAATTTGTATTATTTATTTATTTTTGCCCAGAATGATTCTTTGGGCGATTGTTATATGGATTATTCGGAAGACCCGCAACCCATGAGTGTTTAGGCAAGTCACATTCGATTTGAAAAAGATTACAAATGATATTCAATTTTTCTCGTGGTTTTGGATAAAAAAAAACTTCCTGAAAATTGATATTGTTTCTTTTACATAATGACAAATGAATTCATAATCTACCAATAAAAAATAGACCCATTTTGTTTTCTACTATTCTTCTATGTTTGTTGTTTTCTTTTTTTGTTTTTTTTCCAACTCTTTTTAGGATCAGTAAGGTACGTCCCAATCTCACTAATTAGAACATTAACAATAAATCTTTTTTTTATGCAATAAACCGATTTTGTTAAAACAATTGTTACGTGATTAATTGATTTATGTTAAAGTTACATTCTACAATTGAAAAAAGTAGTTGGATTGTACAAACACTACTACAAAAGCATGCTTCTACGTCGCGCGTTCAACGACGGTCGTAAGAAAACCGTCGTGGTATGGTAAACCGGTGGCATTTTTGTAATTATTTGAACAATGGAACCAAAACGAAGTCGGTTTCTACAATGACCGTCGTAGTTGACTATAATTCAAAGACGGTCTCGTAAATAACCGTCTTTGAACAATTTTAAAATTAAAAACTTCGCGTGTTTCACCTATTCGCGTGTTTACCCCTTTTTACTCTTCTCTTCGCTAACCTCAGGTTCCCTTCTCTAATCTTGGCCTATGCACCATCTTGGGTCCCTGAGGCCTTTGGCTTGGCAAGTATTGAAGATTGCTCTCGCTTCAATGTCGATGGCGTGGCCGATTTGGTACCAGAGGCAGGAGTCGAAGGTGGCGTCGGTGAGGCTGACCTGAGGGAAGCTGGTGGCGGAGGAGATGATGGCATTGTTGTCGAAGAGGATGCCAGGGCTGACACATGCGACACCATGGAGGGCTTTCTGCGCAAACCAGCAGCTTGCTGCATGTGAAGCAGTCCTCCGTCAAACGTTGCGATGAAAGGTGTAGTTGAATCTGAGCGAACTCTACATGTACACTCTTTCCCTCTTACTCCATTCCTTTCCTTCTTTGATGATTCCCTTTTTTTCGATTTTAGGGTTTTCGCATTGCATAGTTTGATTTTACTGTTAAAATGCACATTTCTTTGCCCTAATTTTTGTTTTAACCCTTAGGTACCCTTACGTGACTAGATCCGCTGTAGGAGCTATCAAATACAAAGATGGGATTCTAATGGCCGCTGACATTGGAGGTCTGATATTTAATTCGGTTTCAATATGCTCTTAATCTGATTATTCTGGAAATTGCTTTTCCATAGTCTTTTGTTTTTTTGATTCCTCACTGACGCTGGTTTTAATTGTTGAATTCTTATTCCTAAATGTGGCATGTCTGTAAATTTCGTCATAGATTCATGGTGTTTTTAAGTATCGAATCACTTTGCATATCATGTATATTGGGGATATATTGATAGGTTCATATGGATCTACCCTGCAGTATAAGAGTGTTTGGTTTTGAGTTTTTATTGTCCAGCCTTTATGACAACATGTAGGATGATGGGAATTCTCTAGGGCCGAAGGAGGTGCATAATTATTTAACCCGTGTGATGTATAATAGACGTGATTAAGGTATTGTGTGCATTGAGTTGCCTGGTTAAAATTAAATTCGAATTCACCAATTGATATGAGTGCTAATGCTTTAAATTTATGGGGGGCTTGTATTAGTACGCTTCCTTGAAGCTGCTAGGAGGTTAAGCATGGAGCCTTCCAGTTGTGTTGTTATTGAAGACTCTCTGTGAGTTCCTTGATTTCTGTCTTTCTCCTGGTACCAATTCATGTTTCATATGTTTTCCTATGTCATCTGTAACATGGCTTCTTCAGCTATGGAAACCTGCAAATCAGAGGATTTGCACATGCAGGTTGACATTGAGAAGAGCGCGCGGGACATAAGGTCTCAGTGGGTGCTTAACGCTCCTGAGCCCCCAAGTCCATGGCGTGTGGTTGCAGATTCTGTGAGCAAAACTATCTCGCACTATAAACATAAGCTTTTCTCTCTCATAGATCAACCCTGCACCACACTCCTCCTTTCAGTTCTGCAGGTGGTTTTTCCTATTCTTGCTTGGGGCAGAAACTACAATGCTACTAAGTTTAGGAAAGATCTTCTTGCAGGCCTCACTATTGCTAGTCTTTGTATTCCCCAGGTATACATATTGCATATGTTACTATAATTAATTTATAATTAAGCTGAGCTACCACTTGCAATTGATATAGCACTATTTCTGCTTGTTGTGTGATGTTTTCAATTTTCAATGCAGAGCATTGGGTATGCCACCTTAGCACATCTTGATCCTCAATATGGCCTTTATCATTACAATTTTTTTTTCATTCCATATGATGCCTTTTTAAATAATAAATTTAGTACTTGATATTGATTTATTACTAATTTGTGAAATAAAATGATTTAGATACAAGTGTGGTACCACCACTTATCTATGCTGTGATGGGAACCTCGAGAGAGATAGCAATTGGTCCTGTGGCAGTGGTTTCTCTTCTGTTATCCTCAATGATGGAGAAATTAGTAGACCCTGCTACTGATCCAGTGGGTTATACAAAACTGATTTTGCTTGCTACTCTCTTTGCTGGTATCTTTCAGACTTCCTTCGGACTCTTCAGGTGAACAATTAATTAACATACTATGCTCATGTTCCTTTCATTATATTTTTATAATTTTCTCAAAAGGTTGAGAGTGATCTTTTTTGACTTTGGCATCAATTAAAATTTAACAGGCTTGGGTTCCTTGTGGATTTCCTATCCCATGCTGCAATAGTTGGATTTGTGGCAGGAGCAGCCATTGTAATTGGGCTTCAACACTCAACAGTTAAAGGGACTCTTAGGAATCACCCATTTTACGACCAAGACCGACATAGTCTCTGTCATGAAAGCTGTTTGGGAAGCAGTTCATAATCCAGTATGCTACTTTTTATTCTTTCCCCAATAAAATGGGAGCTGGTGGGGGAGGGGAACTAAGAATAAAGATAGTTTTGGGACCAGATTCCAATTCACCATTCAGTACATTTATTATAATAAATTTAATTATAAATATTATTAAGCATAAGTTTAATGATTAAAAAACATGTTGCTGTTTTTTGTTTGTTTGTTTATTGTCCCCTTGATAATAAAAAAATTTGATGGATTAGGTACCTATTTAATTTGATTAACTTTTTAAATAAAAAAAACACTTATTTATTTACTTTTTTTGAGAATTTTTTTAAAAATAATCACCCATTTTCTGCATCCATTAATTAGCATCCATTTGTTTTGAATGAAATCCTTTATGTTCACAGCTTTTTCTTGAAATGGCATGCTTAGGGAATTTGACCAAGGCCCAAGGTACACACTTTTATTGAGTTTTTAAAATTAATTTACATGGTGGCATAAGTTGTCATACAAAGTTGATATCTTGGTTTTGAAATAAGAGTTAACATCTTCTTATAACAACCTTTTATTCAGTAAAAATTGTTGTGTTGTTCCACTATTATTGTTATTGCTGTTACTATTTTTATTTTTTGAAAATTGTTGTGTTGTTCCTTCTGCTTTCAGTTGTTCTCTGGTCTGTTTCAAGAAACACAAAGCTATGACGCTGGTCGGTGCCATTTAATTTATGTGCTTCTCGTGTTTTTCGTTTGCATGTTTTGTGTTTGTTATAATGCTGCTAAAGGTTTCCCAGTGAAAGGAATGGCGAAATATTTTATCTTCTTGTGCTGCTTGAGCAATGAAACTTGCATGGTTCTTTACCAATCAAAATTGGGAGCTATTTCATATTAGCTTGTTCATGGGGAAATTGAAATTTTCACCATGGAGCCATGATACTTATGGCCATTGACCTTTGTTCGAATTTCCTAATCGATTCTTGAATGATCGAACATTCTTCAATGTGAAGAAGCTGAATTGTTTTTTGTTATTCATTGTAGGCAGCAACACTAGAAGGGAAGCAGACCAATGTGGTAATTGACTACATTATTAAGGTAAAAGTGAAGATTCATTAGCTATATGATCTATTTATCCGAGTTGTAAACTGTCTTTAGAAGTTTGATAGATTGGACTTGTATACTGACTGATGACTCAGGCTGATTATGTATAAGATAGTGAAAATGCATTATCCTTTTTTCGAATATGGACAGGTAATTATGATGTCCAGGTCATTTTAAAATTTGGGAAATAAAGCATCCTGCTCTTATGTTTTGGTAAGTATACATACATGACAATCATAAAAATTGTTGTCATGTAGTTTGATTATCTCTTTTTTAATTATAATATATATGAAATCAAAGCATGCTCTTTTTTTTAAAAGAAATTGATTTTTTTCCACTACCTAATAAGCTAGCCTACTTTCTATAGTGAAATTGCTCCATGCTACCCAAAATATAAGGTAGAATCAAAGCGTGTTCTTTTGTTAAAATACAAATTATGTGAGAAGCTGGACCTTGCATGCAAAGAATGGGGTTTCTTTCAGGTTGGTATATATCTTCACCTTCACTTGCTTTTCTAATTTCTATTTCTATTTGATGTCATGTTTTTTTCTACTTCTTCTTCTTGCAACCACAATAGTAAATTTAGTTGTCATAAAAAGTGAAAAGGACTTTTATATTATTCAGACCCAACCATTAATCATTTTCATGTAAAATACTGTATATGTTTTGTAAACAATTACATTAATTAAATAATATTTTTTTTTACTTATTTATTAATTAAATTTGTGTGTGTGTATATATATATATATATATATATATTTGTTTTTGTTAATTTCTTAAGCAATACAACCCAAAATTTCAACTAACATTAAACATAATATAAATACACTAACACCATATAATATAAAGTATGTTCATTGGTGATCTTGTATCCTAAAGATGTTAATTTCCTGTTTTTGTTTTAGAAAATAATCTCCCATTGGTGAACTATTTTGGAATAAAATGGCTATCTTAACTGCTGCTAGCCCTTTTCTTTCTCATAAAGGAACTGCCAATTGTTCGGTTTCATTGAAATTCTTGAAAAGGGGATCAGTGGGATCACTATTAATGTATCACAAATATAACTGAACCGAGAAAAGTATAGGTTTCAATTTTTGAAGGATTGTTAAGTTGGAAACTTTAAGTTCTTATCACATAGAAGACAATGGTAGGTTGTCTTAATTCTGAACTATTGTTGTTGTTAATTTTGAAGCTTTTCTGAACTATTGCTCTCTTTGTTCTATTCTCAGTTGTTTTAGGAGCCCCCCCTCCCCTCCTCTTCTTTATTTTAATAAGTCATTTTTCATGGGAAAAAAATGTTGGTGTTTGTTTTATCTTTCTCTAACTTGATTTGCTTATAAGCAGTTTGCTAGAGATTCAAAATGCTCAAGGACTAGCTGATGTATTTTTGGAAATGCTTAGCACCTTGAATCCTGAAAATTGTGAGGTGATATTATTATTTCTCGTTCTTTTTCTGCTGGCTTCATTCTGGAACCTCTGTCTTTTCTTGTTTATGAAGTATTGGTTTGAGCTTTGAAATTGCTGTATTTCCTTATCCATCTTTTCATATTTTACTTGTTGTGTCGTGTGGTACTATGGAATTCATCCCATATAGCAAATTGGTGTACCTGCTTCATGGCAAGATAGTTACTAGTTAGTGCACAAGGTGCTTGGTGGAGGAGCCATGTGTCTGGAGGCAAGAACCAAGAACACCAAAAGTGTTCATTTGTTGCCTAGCTTATTATTCTCATAATGTTAGCCAGATCAAACTTTACTATACTTTTTACATTCTTATTTATCTAAAGTAACTAACAATTAAAAGTTGTAGTCGCTTAATTTTTTTTCTATTAAATGTTCCTGGCTATTTCTAATTGGTATCTTGATTTGTTGTTTTTAGGTTCATGCTGATGTTAAAGAACTATTGGATACATTCCAAATTGCCGCTAAACTGGGGAGTCATTCAGTTGGAGCTTATGTCATCTTTATGGCCTCAAATGTATTGTGTTATAGTAATAGCTAGTATTGTGTTAAAACTTAAAAAGAAATGAAAGTGGTATTCACTGCACACTGATAATCATGGGTTTATACTTGATTTTCAGGATCCTTATGATTAATACTTGATTTTCATCTATTTAATTGATTGATTTTTTTTCCTATTTTTTTAAACCTAGCTACTTGAGTAGTTGTTAATTGTTGCCTATTTAAATTGCTGTCAATTTAAATTGCAGTCGATCTTGGGTCCATTTAAATTGTTGCCTATTATCACTATTTTGTTAATTAATGGGAAATTCGAAAAATAAAATGGCCTTTTAAAAAAAAATTGGGAACATCAAAGTCGGTTTTTTAAATGAACTGACTTTGAATTGAACCATTCTAAGTCGGTTATTTGAAGAACCGACCTTGTATCTGCGCTATCTAAGTCAGTTTTTTGAAAGAACTGACTTTGAATTGAAGCATTCTAAGTCGGTTATTTAAGAAACCGACCTTGTTTCCGTGTTATCTAAGTCAGTTTTTTAAAATAACTGACTTTGTATTGGTACATTCTAAGTCGGTTTTCTAAATAACCGACTTAGATATCAGAGATTTTTTCAGAAAAACATGATATATTTTTTTTATTTCGAAGTCGGTTCTTATAAAAACCGACGTTGTTTGGTGGCCTATTTTACGACGTTGCAGACAAGGTCGGTTCCAAAACCGACTTTGTTTGGCCCAAATAACCGACCTTGAAGGGTAATGCTGTAGTAGTGAAACACAAAAATGGAAACATACTTTTTTTATGAGTTCATTTTAGAACTGCAGTTTGTGATATTTATTAAAGAAAAAAAAAGATTATTCGTAATTATGTGCAACATTATTAAAAAATTAATTACAACTAATATTTTCCTTTCTAATTCATGTTTGTTAGTTTTGTAACATTTATCTTATACATTTTATTTTCTAGGAAAAGCCTTATTTTTCTTCTTCGATCTTTGTGTATGAGTTTTGCATTATGTAGAATCCCAATACCCGTTGTAGGAAATAGCAGGAGTACGACAAATTATAGAAGTGTAGTTTCAAATCTTTTAATTATTCATTTTCATTTTTAAGGGAAAATATTTTTTGTAGCTGAAATGATATAGAATTATAACAGATATTTACCTACAATCAAAGAAGGAGCGAGATAAATGAGAGGTATGTAAAATTCTGTGCTGTATATTTTTTTTAAGTTATTTTTTTTTTGCATTTTGAATTAAACTAAAGTATGTATTAATATTTATAGACAAAATTGTGATGTAATAATAAAAAAATTGAAACAATATCAATTAATTTGTTAAAAAAGTATGCATCTTAGTTTTTTAAAAAAGACGAATGTCAATAGGAAGAACCCTTTAATGAAGACGCACAACATGGATCATGACGGGTTATAAAAGAAAGAAGTTGGAATGATTAAAAAATAAAGGTGAGATTTTTCAATGTAATCTTTAATAAATTTTTCTTTTTAATTACATTCTATTTTTGTTTAGGCATCTATATATAGTATCAAACAATATCAATTAGTATATCTCATTATTTACTTTGATTTGACATATTATTTGTGTTTTTATTAAATTTATTTAACAATTATATCTTTCTACAATTCTCTTCGTATTTTGTTTCAAATCCTATGTGGAAAAAGATGCAAGAAAACAAAAATTTTCACTTTTTGGGTGTACTTTTTACCCATTATTTTATCTTTGTTTTAAATTTAATTTAAAAATTAAATATTAATAATGTTTCCTTTTGTTCAAAGCGTTGGTTGAATTTAAGATATCTAAAATTTTTAATATGAATAAATTTAAAAAAAAATAAAGAAAAAGAATCAACCTCATTCTTTGTAACGATCCACCTTATCGCTATGATATCACTAGTTCTAATTGTGCAATTTCAAATTGTAATGAAAATTCAATTAATTTGATTATGAAAATGGTAATAAATTTTTCACGATAATACACTTATCATACAATAAATAAATACATAATTGAATACATATGTATGTATATTAGTTTAGTTTTTTACATGTATTTGCACCTGGAATTTACATGTCCAACAAAAAGGAATCAAGGAATCAACTAAGAAAGAGTTGATTAACAAAACACAACTTTTTTCCAAAAAGAATTCCAACATCATCACGTCGATTTTGCGGCTCCAACAAAAAGGATTTCCCTCCAATGTCACCTATTGCTACTCATTTGCTCCCACGAACAAATATTCATGATCATCACAGGTACCAATCACACGGTACAAAATTGCAAGAGTGAGTTTATTATACAAAAATAACAAGCACCAACTAGCAATAATTAGAAAGAAAATAACAAATAACACCTACAATCATTCTTAATAATCAATCAGATCACCACACACTCAATAAACTAGTCATCCACTTTTTCCACAATTCAAATCAATTATGCTTAGAATGATGCATGCACCTGACTCAACTCTTAGAATGCAATGTGGTACCGTGATCATGGAAATAACCTCTCTCAGAAAAATGATTTAGTCGTTTATCAGGGTCACCTTGTCGTGCACTGGCCATCCCCCCCAATGGTGATCAGCCTGAGTCACAAGAGAATTCCTAACTGAATGGCCCCTTAGTACCTTGTTTTTAGCCCATAAAAACCCACAGGTACGCACTGTCTTCATTCTATTTCCATTCATGCAATTATGAAGTATGAAACATAGGCACTATGAATGCACTGACCATGGATAGGGACCAACCCTTCCTCACAAAGATATCCAATAAGTCATGCACCCCCCATGTACATACACAGTATACAAATATGGGCTCGTCGATGCACTGACCGTGGATAGGGACCAACCGTTCCTCGCAAGGATATCCAATAGGTCACTGCACCTCACATATACATACACAACATACAACCATGGGCACCATCAATGCACTGACCATGGATAGGGACCAACCCTTCCTCGCAAGGATATCCAGTCATGCACCCCCCCATGTGTATCCATGTGTATCCACAACATACAATGACATTGTCCACATCAACATTATTTCACATCAATGTCATCATCAACATCAACATCATTTCATTTCAGTATCATAATCATAAACATCAATATCATCTCATTTCAACATCATCAACCACATCAACATTATCTCATTTTGACATCATCAATCACACCAACATTATCTCATTTCAACATCATCAACTGCATCAATAGCATCTCAATTTCAATATTATCAATGACATCAATATCATCTCACTCATCCACAATCCATATTACCCTGAGATTAGTATTTTAGGAAAATTCTAAATTAAAGAGGAGGACTACAGTATAGAGAACACAAACTCTTATGTCCATTTAAAAACTTAGTAAATAATTAAATAGGAAAACATATTATAAAATTTTGGATAGAGTCTCCTCTGTAATTAAGACTTTTTCCAAAAATTCAATCATTACAACAACAACATCATTCACAATTTTATCCATCAATAACCAATTCATTGCATCCCATTAGTTAAAAACACAGTTTTCCTTGAAAACATACAACAAGAACCAGCACACAACAGGGATTATATCAATAATAATTATATCGCATCCCATTAGTTGAAAACATAACTTTTCTTGAAAACCAGCACACAACAGGGACAAGCATACATTACCATAATTGGGTTCCCTAACCCTCAACTATGGCATCAAAGCTATAACCAAATAATAAACTCCCCTCACCTATCTATAAATTCTCCTGTTAGCGTCTCCCGACGTTGTTTTGAGACCCCTCAAATTCGCGTGCTTTTGTCCAAACACAGAGCTCTATATACCAAATCGAAGATAATTAGTATAGATTTCTAAGGCAATGTCAATATTAACATTTGGGGTCAAATACCCTCTCAAATTTAAAAGGGGCTAAAATGGTGTTTTTGGGAGTCCACATCAAAAGACATCATTTTGAAATTTCGATCAAACCAATGTGACCGGGGTTCAACGAAGGTCACATAAATGACACCAATTTTATAAAAAGAAACTTTTACAACATCTCATTTTCAAAGGGTCTTCAAAGGAAGTGTGAAAACTCCCAATAACGGTACCCAAAACACAAGAGACACTATGAGAGGCTTAAAACTAACTAGGAGGAGACAAGGAAATCACGTTTACCTCGAAGAAACCAAGAAAGAAGGATTGGAGGCTCCGTTTTCTACCGAATCCTCGAGGTGAGTTCCGAAGATTCTGCTCTGATTAAAGGATTCCTCTCCATGCGATGGTCCAACGACAAGTGGCGGTGGCTAGTGGTGGTCACCGGTGGGTGTGGGTGGTGGAAGAGGAGGTTCTAGGGCTTTTGGGTGAGAGTTTAAAGAGAGAAAAGTGAAAAATATGTGTTTCTACGATGCTGAACATATTTATAATCCACATGTCTCGCTCAACGCGTCATGTCTCGCTCAGCGCACTCTGTCTTACTCACCGTAATTTCCTCTCTGTCAGGGAATTGGGCTCAGGGCACTCGTATCGCTCAGCGCTACTGCATGTCTCATTCAGCGCACCGATCGCGCTTAGCGCGGCATCAAAAGTTGTTAATTTCAAAATCCTAACGGTCAAAATATGCAGAGATGGGTTTTGAATCTACTGTTAAAATTTGAAAGCGATCCAACGGTTAACAAATCCAAAATTATAGTTTTACCGAAGCAAGTTATGGGTCAAACTATCAATCACACATTTCAAAAATAAATCAAACAAACTTCACATAACTTAATATTCACACCAAGCAATTGCACAAGGATAATCTACACAACCAATCGACTAATCCAAACTTATCAAACAATCAAATAACACCACAATATATCCAACATCTATTTTCAGTTATCGAAATTTCAGGGCGTTACATTCTTAGTTGTGTTAAGCTAAAAGAGAGGATAATTAGATAAAGAGTAGTGGTTAATAACCTTGTATTGGAAGTAGTATTTTAGGAGAAATATCTACTAAAAATAAAAATATTTAATTAACTGTGTGTGAGTAAATATATAACTATGAATAAATAACAGTTGCAGTGTGGTTTGTAAAAATAAATGTATAAATATGAAGCAAGAGAGTATATACGTAACAATTGCAGGATAAAAAATTCTACATAAAATCCTTTAAATTTAAATTTATGTCAGTAATAATAATAATAATAATAATAATTTAGCATCATAAATAATATTTTAGAAGCGATATTTGCATGAAATTCCAGATGAAGTAATATTTTGTCTATAGGATAAAAACTGGAAGCAAAACTTTGTACATAAGTATTAATTCAAGAAAAATTATTACAACTTTAACAATATAAAAATGTGATCGTGCAATAAAAATGTAAATAAACAAGTGCTAAAGCACATAATTAATATACATCTTAATACATATATAATCAAATAAATTATAAAAATATATTAATTTTAACTCATAAAAATGAGATAGTTAAATAAAAATACAAACACAAAGTAAATTTTGTTTTGAAGGATTCACAAGTAATTTTGATTAACCATAATATGATTTTATATTATCATGTTTATTTATTGTTAACCACTTACAAAATATGCCCGAGTGGATGCTGAATTTACATGAGGGAGAGGCTTTTTTTCAATGAAAACTTTGGTGAAAGAGTAAATCTCATTTTTTTTTTTAACTTGAATTAGATTACCTATAAATATAATAAAAGATAAATATACGTTTAAATGGAAGCAAATAAAATAAAGAAGAAAGGTTATATGTATAACAAAATGTTTTTTTTATTGAGTAAGAAAAAAGGAAAATTTGTTTTTTAAAATGAAAAAATTAAATTTATATTTAAAAATTTCTCTCTGTTTATTTTTATTTTTTTTCCATAACACAAATAAAGATAAACCTATAAACATGAAATTAATTTTATATTAATATATTAAGAATTACATTCGTACTTTTTTTGTATGCTTTCCAAAATTAATGTGACAGACCCTGATGTCGGTTTCCGGTAACGTACAACCAAATTAAATAATTAGTTTTTGAATATATTGTTTATTGGTACAGTTGAAGGGGTCAATTTGTCTATTAAGGACAGACAGAGGGCCTTGTGGTGTAGCAGAATTTAAAATCTATTTTGGCAGAAAGCTCGCATACCATTGTTACTAACCAACAACATTGACTCAGTGACTCTAAACAAACAATAGCGCCATTATCATCCCACATCGCGCCACTAACACCACAGACACACTCTGTTGGCCGTGCTCCAGACTGACATTTCATGATTTATTTGTATATGTTAGTATATTAGAATACATGATTTGTAATTAATAAGTAATTAGTACAAGTGAAATT
This sequence comes from Glycine latifolia, assembly GCA_013407115.1. Lineage (NCBI taxonomy): Eukaryota > Viridiplantae > Streptophyta > Magnoliopsida > Fabales > Fabaceae > Glycine > Glycine latifolia. The sequence goes on along the minus strand of QARZ01040243.1, from coordinate 11,274 downwards.
GAATTTTGATTCATTAAATAAAGTCTCAAATTCTGTGATAAAAAATAGTTAAAAAGAAAATTCTTATTAAAAATAATTAAATATCATCTTTTTGATTAATAATATTTTTTTTAATTACACTTTTTCTTCATAAAATTTGAACATAAGACCTTATTTAAGAAGATTGAATTCAATATTATTCAAACTAATAATTTATTAATAAAAAGACATGTATTTTACACTTAACTAAATAATTTAGTTAAAAATTTAAAAAAACAATTTAGTTAAAAAATTCTTTATCTACAATTTCAAATTACATTTCTTTTGTTTTATAGATTTAGGTGGTATTTTAAATGCATGACAAGTTAAATGGTAAAGGAAAGTAGAGATTGACCTCCTTTGTATATACATGATCCTTTAATTATATATTTCTTTCAATTTATTATGTTTTATTACTGTCTTTGAATTAAATTTTAATAATTTATTTTTAAAAATTATCAATTTTTTTTACCATGATAAAATTAATATGAGATATTTACCAGTTTTACTAATGACTAATGTTAATTAAGAAACTTGATTGTAATTTTTTCTTTCAATCAGATTTTTTATCCACAAGATTTGAACATGAAATATTGCTTAAAAAGATCAAACTTAGGATTAACAACTTGATAAATTATAAATATTTAAAAATTACCTTATATTATGATTATCATTATTTTATTTATTCATTATAAATCTAAAACATACTTTATATGTTTAAAAATATTTATTTATTATAAATTTATACAAACAAATATTTGTTTCATTATATCTAAAAAATAGTTAGTGGTTAGTCTAAGTAGAACTGACTCAGATATCTTAAACAAGCAAGGTGGACAGTAAAAACTTTAAACGAATAATATCATTTAAGAAAAAAATCTTATACAAGATCATGGGACAAAACTTTGTCGTTTATTTAAATGTAAAATATACTCAAAAGTAGTTAAAAAAATCAAAATAATCTGTGCCCTTTTTGGAGGGAGATAACAGACTCCAAACTCCAAAGTCTCTGCATTTCCATGGCCCGCACGTGACCTGAAACAACCGCTTCTACTTCGCTTTAATTCATATTTATTTTATAAAATTTCAGGTTTTTTTTTTTTTTTGAAAACAGGAAGAGTAAAGGTTCAAATAATTTTCTTGTTAATTTTGGAAATGATTTAACAATATAAACATTAACGCGTCATCTAAATATCGTGGTTTAAGTCATTCACACATACTTGCCATACAAACCAATATTACCAGTTTATAGTCTGATGCTTAAACAGACCAAACAGTCCATATAATCCATACAGTCCATAATACAGAGCACAGTAGAGAACATGCACACAGAGAATTATCACAACAGTCTTCACCAAATCTTCTTGTACAACTTCCATTTCACCGTTCCTCTGCTCGCCCAAATAATTGGGGTCATCACAGGTGTCAACCACAAGACACAAAATAGGGTAAGTCATGATAAACAAAATTTAAATACACGCAAAATATTAAATACGACAATATTAAATTTACGTACTCACTAAATAAAATACAGAAGGCTTATTATAACGGTTATTATATATATATATATATTTTTTTTTTCACATAAGTTAAATCATTTCTTTTCTATTCACAACACATAGAAAATGCATGCTCATCTTTATTATATGATGCATGACTGAGATCTCAGCAACGTCTAAATAATTGTGGCCACTGTCAGATAACCCCACCCTCACCTTAGTGGAACGAATTTATCCATCCGGTCAGGGTAGCTCAGTGGCGCGTAGGATTATCACTCCCATCCATGTGATCATCATGGTGGTGTGGTCCTCACTGCGTCTACCCCCTAGTTATATGGACTCAGTTTAGTTATCTGACACTCCTCTTCACGAGATCTAACAATCTCATCATCATCATCTCATACCCCACTGGGTATATGCGTATAAAATGCATCACTGGTTCATTTTATTTCCTTATTATTTCATTTTCATCATCCCTTAACATCACAAAGTCATTTTCACAGGGCCTTCATCCCAGACTCATCACAACATCACAATGTTACAATCTTATCCTCATACCATCACAGAGAATGATTTTTAACACCAAATATATACTGTCAACAAAACTCATATTCAAATTATATTAACTGTCATACAGTTTCATCACACCTCACAGAACTAAATTTCTAATCATTTACTTCAAAATAAATATATCCTCTTGATTGAATTAGAATAGCTATGACAACAACAATAAAATTAAATAACTCAAAATAAATCAAGTAACATCCAAAATAATTTCTTAAGAGATAATAGCAAAAGAAATAGTTAGAACTTATATGAGGTTCATTTCAAAATAAATTAGCTTAAGGAACCTGAAATATATTTTATCTATGATTTATTAAGCATTACATCTATACAAACTAATTAGTAAAAAGACTATCTAAAATAAATAATTTAGAAGAATAGGTAAATACCATAACAAATGATTAATCAAATATATACGCAACATAAAAACCAAGAAATGTTACTAGATAAAATAAATCATCTATACCATCATCTAATCAAGATAGCTTCCAAAATAAAATTTAAACCATTAAGCATCAATTAATAAGTTAAATTTATTTATCTCATAATACTCATCTTAATTTTCTATTTCTCTTTAATTTATCAACTTGATTCTTTACTAAATTAAGTAGTGATTTTAAATATAGCTAAGTATTTAAATTTCATTTATCAAACCTCCCTATACCTCAAGTATTTAAAAAATACCAGCTGCTCCTTGATTCCAAACTCCACGTGACCTTGCTTTCCTTAAGGAATGTGAGTGAAAATGATGGCTTAATGTGAGGGAAGTGTGTACGGTGGAGTATTTAGAGTGGGGTTTCAAATAAAGCTTGAAAACAATAGCTCAAAGGTGGTGGGGCTAGCTGCACGGTTTCTTTTCTTTATGCTCCCCCAAAATTCTGCTGCACCTTTCCTTATATAGTTACACTTGATTCTTATTGGTAGAACTCAAATCCCTTGGCCCCATCCACAAAAATCTTCACGGTTAGATTTTTCTTTGGAGAAGGAAGTCAATTTGATTTTTACTTCCTTGCATTAATTGTAGATTCCATTTGTCTCAAAAAAATCTACTCAAGCTTTGCCACTTGTTTGCTTTCTTTTCTTTCCTTTGAATTGGCCCACCCCTCTTTATTTCTTGGCTATTCCACGTAAGTTTCATTCATGCAAAAGCTATTCAGATTTTTTCTTCTTTTGTCCGTAGCCACCTTGGTCCAAATAATACATGTTGTGCTTTCTTTTCTTCTTCTCACCGTGGCCATTCTTTTTTTGTGCCATATGCTTTGTCATTTTGTTTCCTAGTTAATTTAATGGCATAGATAACTCCATCATTTCCCTTAATCTTTGATCATACGGTTTAGCCTAGCTCCAACACTCCATAATACACTTGTTTCCTTTAAGTAGCATAATTGTATTTACTTGTTGGTTTTTAATTTATAGCCTCACTAATCCATCCTAATAAATAAATTTCTTTACCTTATAATTACAAGAAAACTCCTAGGATTATGTTTATCACTTTTATAAAATTTTCTAATAACTAAAATAGCTCAAGTTGAATTTTATTTTAAAATGTGTATTAAGTGCTAAAAATCTTTCTAGATAGTGAATTATAATTTTCTAATCGTCCTTAAATATCTCCCTAAATCCATATTCAATAAATAAAATATTGGGGTGTTACATGACCCATCATCTCTCTCTCATCTCTCACCTCTCTTTCTCCGTCAATGTCTTCCGCCGCCCGCTCCTCCCTAAGAGCCTCCGTCTCGCCGCTCCGCTCACGGAAGTCGCCGGCAGGAGCCGTCAAACCCGCCGGACGACCTACCACTCCGTCTTCGACCTCCACAGCGTCGAGGCCTTCGTCGAAGGCGTCAGTCTCTCCGGTGGCTGCCACCGCCTTGCCTGACGTCAGCAAGGCAAAGGAGAATGTCACTATCACCATCCGGTTCCGACCCCTCAGGTTCGTCCGATTCATTTCCCTGCAGCCAGTGTGTGCATTTTTTTGGATAATCATATTATTTATTTGGTATAAAGTATCTATCACTATACTTTTTTTTTATATGATATTGATACGAAGTTGTTCCAAACATACCTATCTATTGTACTAATAACTAATGTCCACGAGGAATTGAACTGACTGACCACCTTAAGGCATCGAGTCCATTCCATTCGAACTACGGACATGTTGGATGTGTCTTTTAAATTCGTATGTTTTTTTAATTATTGTTATTTAATTAATTTTTTGGTTATTTGTGTTTGTTTTGGTTAGTGGGAGAGAAATTAATAAAGGGGACGAGGTGGCGTGGTATGCGGATGGGGATCATATAGTCAGAAATGAGTACAATCCTTCCATTGCTTATGGTTTTGGTTAGTATTCTTATTTTCTTATTCTCTAATTATTAGTTCTACTAATTAGTAATTACTAATTCTTCACACATTAAAAAGGGTTTACTTTTTAATTATGCACCATGAGTGTAAACTTTCTGTACTCATTAAAAATTTTCTATAATGTGGATTGATAAGAAATCATGCTAGGACTGACTTTTTTAAGGTCTATATTATTCAAGTGCACACGCTATTTTGAAACTCTATTATTACTATTTATATTGCACTTTTTGGTAATTATATATCTTCATTCTTTCATTGGTGTTCAAAAGGTAAAGAAAGCTGAATTCTTTCATTTGAAATGATTTTGTTCCAAAAGGAAAAATAAATAAAAATCTGTAAATGTGCCGCTTAGCTTAGCTCAGGTAGTTGGGGTGTTGGGATTTATGTTGGGAAAATGGCAATTTCGTGTGAATTGATGTAAGGGTTCTATTTCAGTTTATAAGCGAATATGTTGATTGATGGACTATCTAACTGATTTAAGCAACAATGTTTGAAAGTTTATGGGTTAAGTACGTGAGTGTTTGAAAGTTTATTTAAATTTATAAAAACGACTTGTTACTTTGTTATAAGCTTTTTGTTTTAACTTATTTGGAAAATCGTACTTCGTAGGATATTTCACTAAATTTCATGGTTAATCCTGTGATTAAGCTCCTATTTAATAAGATCTTATTGAGTAATATTTTAAATTAGTTTAATGCTTTGTTATACAAATTGAAAGTGAAAACATCTTGGGGTGAGCCGAATTTTCTGTTCATTTTCTATTTATGTTAATCCTACCATCCATACATTAAGTTCGTGCTCAAATTAGATAATATTGAGAAAATAATACTACCTCCTTCCTGTATCTTTAAATGTTTAAGGTCAGTGTATATACATTATGTAATGGAAGTAAGATATTAGAATATTTGGACTAAAATGTCCTTATTTAATGCATTGATCTTTGATGCCAGTACCACTAGTAATGGATATTAAATACGGATATATTAGAGGAAAAAAATATTAATTGGACTTTGAAATTTTAAAACATCAATTATTTTGGGATAAAAAAAGAAGGTTAAAACATCTAAAGACGAGGATGAGGTAGTAGTTTTTTGTGCATGTTTAATTTAACTTTTATTTATAAAAAAAACAATTATTTTTACCTGTTTATAGAAATTAAGCTTACTTTAAGAAAAAATAACTTTTTTTGGAAGTTTTTTAAGAGTATTAAAAAAAAAAGATTATTTCCCAAAAAGAATCCATTCCTAGCATTTACTACATATATGTTATATATTATAGTTTCTTTTTTTTCTAAATATTTGGAATGATGCTAGTTCATAGAACATTTTAAGTTAGGCTATATTGTAATCCGACTATGATCACAACTTTGAATTACAAAATGTCAGAACATTTTATCTGTTCAGAAAGCTGTTGGTCAATGGTAAAAAGTAAAAACATACAGGTGAGACATGAGACTTTTTGTGGCTTTAGAATTGTGTCAAAGTGAGACATGAGTCTTTTTGTTGCTTTAGAATTGTGTCAAACCAGCATTACTCAATTGCAGAGTACACTACTGGTTGATTTTGTGCTTTCTTACTATGGTATTTCTTGTTACTATAGTTTTCGTGTCACAGACAAGGTATTTGGGCCTGCAACAACAACTCGGCATGTTTATGATGTGGCTGCTCAGCATGTTGTCAGTGGCGCTATGGAAGGGATTAACGGTAATGCTTTTGCTGTTAATTATACTTCTGAATATTAAATTACCTTTTTGAAAGAGGAATAAATTAATGAATTGAGAGCCTGTAGTAAGTTAATGATTGGAATAGGTGGCTTGACTAGCTTCTAATAATTTATTTATTCGTCCTTTCGTTTGAGTTTTAATCTTAACATACTTTAGTGTATATGACCTGTAAGCTGTCTGCATGAGCAATTGAATACTAATAATCTCAGTTGATGATGGTGACTTGGTTGTGGTAATATAATCAAATCAAATTTAAGAATAAAACTCCTGTTCCACTTTCGCATGGATACTGTACAGTGTACACATCACAATGCAGAGCATACTTATATAGCGTAGTACCTATTTTCTGGCTCATATTGATACATAAGGTGATGAACTTAATGGTTGAAGAATATAGGTAAGATTACCTACTTTACGAGTGCTCAATTGTTTCCAACTAAAAAATGTAGTTTATCACTCGTGAGGCAACTATATAGTTTATGGCAAAGTAAGGAGACTATGTTTCCTTGCCACATCTGTTCACTTTTTTGGTTCCTCTTGATTACTTACAAAAGAGATGAAGGTCAAGATAATATACAACCTTATTTTCCTTAGCATTCTTTTGGCATTAATGGTAGTGCTTCATTTAACAATGGAATAGCCTGCCACCTGCAGCTCATATTTATAAGGCTAAATTGTAATGTTGGTCCTCTTTAATTTTGTTTCAATCCTTAATTTTGCATATGTTTAATTTATTTTATTTTGGTCTAATTGAATCCTAGACCTAATATATTAACTTAAAGTACCATAAAAAACAATTTATTAATTAAAATGTAAAAAATAATAATTAAAAAAAAATTGGATCAAAATTGCAGATTTTCTAAACTAGAGGGACCAAAATTGCGGATCAGAAATTAAAAGTGGACAAAAATTAAAATTTAGCCTATTCGTAATTAGACTTTAATGAGAAGGGGTGCTGGTCCCTCCCAAATATGGCATTAGTTTAGTCTTATAAATTTTTATGTTGTTTGAGGTAGAATCATATTATTTTCTAGCAAAACACGTTGGTAATCTTTCTCTCTCTTACACACACAATCCTAACGTGGCACCTAACTCAATATTGGCTGATTGTTGCTTTGCTGATCTGCAGGTACTGTTTTTGCTTATGGTGTTACTAGTAGTGGAAAGACCCATACCATGCATGTAAGTGAAAGACACTCAGCCTAGGAATATAAATACAGAATAATTACATAGGAAAAATGAATACAAGATGAAATTTACAAGAAGGAATAATTAGGTTAATAATTCTAACTCTATTTCCCAAGACCTAAGTTACAAAAAATCTAGACAACTTGGAGAGTGGAACAGGTATGTATACTATTATGTGGTTTCCAACAGTTATAAATTTAGTCCCATAACAAAAATTCACACTCTTGGAGACTGATATGTAAGTACCAAGTAACTAACTATTATGTGGGCTAATTAAATGCATCAGCATGGACAAGGAGAGTAGGAATTAGGAGTTTAAGAAAATAATAAGTCATAAAATGAACACTATATCAACAAGAGCCAAAAACATAGAATCACGGAAATAAACTCAAATTATGATGAGATATGTCTATTTTTGAACCAAATATTCCCCATCAAACAAAATGGCACATCTTCCATGGACAATGAACTTTTGCCAAATGATCCATTACTGGGAAGCAATATTGTTCTTAGCATATCTAAGTAGATATCAGAAACAGAAATGTTAGGGATTAAAGATAAAGAGATCAGGTCATACATATGGCAAGATAGTGCTAAATCATTAGTTACTTAATCTTGCCTCTTACTCTTGTAAAACATAATATCTTGTTCAAATTTTCTTCTAGAATTTAGCATGAAGCTATTTCCCTAGCAAAAAAAAAATACTTCTTTCAATTACGGTGATCATTCTGCAGATTGATAGTCCTCCTTTGTCTTTAAGGACTATTGTTGGTATACTTTCTAAATTTGCTATATATTTTTCCCAGGGGGAGCAAAAATCACCTGGAATTATCCCACTTGCAGTGAAGGATGTCTTTAGTATTATACAGGAGGTAAAAAGTTAAGTTTTCCAAACTGGACTTGAAATCCATTCATATCCTTGACAGGTCATGTTTATCATTTCAGACTCCTGGACGAGAATTCTTATTACGTGTCTCATATCTTGAGATTTACAATGAGGTTAGCATGATGTAGTAATGCTATGTTTTATTGAGCTCTCTCATCTTTATTTACCTATATTGGGGGGATTCATCTTTGGATAAACAAGATTGATGACCATATTAACTCCACTGTTGTCTGAGAATAGCCCAGGCAGAATGAGGGAAACAATCTAGATTAGTTATGACATCAAAAAGTATAAAAAGATGAAGTTTGTTTAAATGCAGGGATGACATAAACTCAATATGAAAATATTGCAAGTGACATTGGATGGCGGCCATTGTCATCAAACACTTTTGGTGGAACATTATGTGAGAGTGATCTTATTATACAAGTAAAAGCGTGGAATTTTGAAAACAGATTTTTAACAGTATGAATAGTATTAGTATAGTTATTTAGTGCTTGTTTGTTTAACAGATGAAATGGAAATTACATGTTTTCCAGCACATAAAAACTCTGTTGGAACTTGGAACCCAGTTTTCCCAAAGCAAAAATAGAAAAATAAAATAAAATTGCTCTGCACAAACTCCATTGCAAATGGAGATCCAATCAGGTTTAGTGTAGCCAGCATTATAGTTGCAAATGAATGAAATAATCCTTGGCTCCTTGCGGTGGACTGAAAATAATTTTGGCTAAGATTTATCTTGGTTGCATCAGTTGTTACTTGTTAGGGAATATAAGCAAAAGAAGGTGTGCTTTAAAAAAGGAATTATTTTAAATACTACTATCTTCTGGCACAATGTCTTCAATTTGACTTGCAAGTACAAGCCTGAGTTTTGGAACTATTTATTTTAATTTTTGCTTCCGTTTCCTAAAATTTCTATGTAGATGAGGCCTACAGGCATGAATCTATTATCTATCCTTGGTCATATGTATCTATATCTTAATGAGTATCACTTTTCAATTTCATGTGCTCTTTTTGTAGGTCATTAACGACTTGCTGGATCCAACTGGGCAGAATTTAAGAATACGAGAGGATGCTCAGGTATTTATATTTATTAATTAATATTGGATAGTCAAGAGCTGGTCATACTGTCATCATTTATTTTCTGTTTTTCTTGTCAGCAATAGCTTATCCAACAGTCTTTTGGCTTTCCTTTCCTTTTTTTAAAGCACACTATGTTGTTAGCTCCTTGTTCTCATTGTAAAAAAATTCACTCGGTGAATTTTACAGGACGAATTTATCTTCAACTCTGAATGTCTGAGGGTTTGCTTGTTGAAATTATAAGGTTTAAATAGGGAAGGGGAAAAGAGAGAATTGAGACTCTGGAGATCAGTATGGTGTATTCTAATATGATTTTGACTACCTTAGTTCTAAAAGTTGTAAGGTCCATACACTTCTAATTCTAGAATGAACATAATTTCTAAAGCAATCCTAATTCTTCCGAAAGAGATCCCGATTCAATTCGATATCAATATTAAACCATAGTTTACTTAAAACCTAATTCTTACTGTCATTACTTAAGTTGTAATAGCTTGAAGCTAGCCATATTTGGTACTCACCCAATAATGAAATGTTAAATAGAGTGTGTTACTAGCTCTTCTTTGGTACACACAAACATCTATTGGTTGTTATTTTTCTTATCTTAGAAATTGCATAAAGAAGGCTTGATATGAGTTTTAACTGAATCTTATAATGAGACTACAAGGTATATATAATGGTGACAGGGTACTTATGTAGAAGGAATCAAAGAGGAAGTTGTGGTATCCCCTGCTCATGCCCTTTCTTTGATTGCTACTGGTGAAGGTATAATAAACTTTATGTTTGCCTTCCTTTTCTTCTCATTTGAAACCATTGGCAGCATTCATTTCTAAGTTTTTCTTTTACAATGCTTTACATTGTGCTCCAACTGAAGCATGACCATCTTTTGTACCTAAATGTCCTGCCTACTGCAAATTTTATGACCTTTTCCGAGAGTTATTTTTGGTTGTTACATTTTCTTTGGTCTTGATTTGTTGGATCACTTAGATGCTTATTTCTTCTAACTCATGCATTTTAATGTCTAGTTTCTAAAATAATGCAGAGCATAGACATGTGGGTTCAAATAATTTCAATCTAGTCAGCAGTCGAAGCCACACTATTTTCTCCTTGGTATGTCAAGATAATCTCCATATTATTAGAACATGTAAGTGCTGTTAGCTTTTGCTAACAGCACCCCTCTGTAATTAGACTGTAGTTAGCACTTTGCTTATTGTACCTTTCACTGTACAGCTGTCAGTACAGCTGTCAGTTCTGTTATTTTCAGTTAGAGATTTTTCAGTTAGTAGGTTAGCATCAGATCAAGAGGTTATATATACCTCCTTATACATTGCTTCGTGTAAGTTTTCATATTTTGGAAATAAAAATTCAGAACGACTTTCTGTTTTCACTTTCTTTTTCTTTCAATTTGTTCAAGATGGTATCAAGAGCAAAATTTTTGCCCCTCGTTCAATCTCATAAGTTCTCAGTCACGTTTCTGTTCCTGTTTGGGTTGCGCATCCTCCGTTCTAGGTTCTGTTTGGTGATTGATCTCAAGTTTGGATTGCGATTGCTATCACCTCTGTTGAGTTTGTTATTGCATTCTGTTGGGATCGTGATTGATCTCAGTTCGATTATCGCGTTACTGTTCATTATCGCGATAGCATCTCCATTGCGGCTGCTCCTGTTCACTTAAGAGCTTGCAATTAATCCTGTTCTTGCTTGGGTTTCTCTTTTCGGCTGTATCTGTGCTGATTGGTGTTGGTTTCGGCGCATTTCTGTTCGTGATTGGGTTCTTGGTGAATCTGTTTGGCTCAGACCTGTTTGCTTCTCTCTGGTTCTTTCTGTTTGTGTTTCTGTGCGTGTTCACTGTTCATCAATGGCTTCCACTTCCGCTCCGTCAGGTCTGGGTACGCATTCCTTTCCAAATTCTGTAGCTGAAAAGCTTGATGACTCCAACTATCTCCATTGGCGTCAACATGTGG
>QARZ01040242.1:0-53078 GCA_013407115.1 Glycine latifolia | reverse complement strand
AAAAAAAAAATTAAATTACAAACCTATTTCTCATCCTTCACGCGCAACTTGTTTTGTTTCACTTTCTCCCTTCTTGTTCTCGCCTCTGACTACTGTTCGCGCCGTTCACTGCAAGACTCCGTGACCGCCGTTTACTGCCGCGACTGCGAGACTCCGCGGCCGCCGTTCACGCCGCTCGTTCTACCGCTGTACACGTCGCCTTCGCCAGTCTCCTTCTCAGGTCGCCTTTGTGACTCCTTTCCTCTCACCGCCGCTGTCTTGCTCTCGCATAGGTAAGTAAGTGCTCTGCTCTTTTAATTTTTTAATGGCTTAGTTTCTATTAGGTTTTTACTTTTTAGGTTTTTTAATAATAAAAAAAATCATTGTGCAGGAGACGTTCACTGCAGTATTTTTTTAATAGGGTGCTCTGCTATTATACTATTTATTCTAGTATGAATACTAGATAATCATAGATAATTGCGGGGATGTCAACTTGATTAGAATTGCATAGTACGTGTTTACTGTGATCCCTTAAGAACTTCAAGCAAAGCTTTGCATATCATTTTGTCACAAAAAATATCATTCCTCCTTTAATTAAGATTATACTATTTATTTTAATTATTATCGTACTCTGCTTGTGTTATTTCTTACATTGAACCCCCAATTTCTCTTATTCTAATATATATTTTTCATTGAACCTTGTGCTTGACTGCCTGGCTTGTGCTATTTTTTTTTAATACATGATAATTTGATGTATATTTGAGACTGAAGTGAACTTGTGCCTAGCTTGCTTGTGTTATTTTTATTTTTTTAATACTTGATAATTTGATGTATATTTGAGATTGAATATTCTGTTTTTAATATTGAATATTCTGTTTTGAATATTGAAATGCAGCCTCTAAGAATTGTTTTGGGTTACATTGATGGGTATTATTAGTTTAGTTTAATTTTTTTGTTAAATAATTGAATATTAAATGAAATATACACTATATAAATTAAAAATATTATTTAATATTAAAACGTGTCCCAACGTGTCGAAATCCATAATTTTTTAACATTGTCGTGTCGGAGAGTCGAGTCGTGTCGTGTCGCGTGTCGGTGTCGGTGCTACGTAGCCTCCCACCGTATCATTTCCGTCCAAATTCGGTAATTTTTCCACGGAATTTTCCTATGGATTTATGTTCCGTTTTAAAATTAGATTTCCCCAAAACTTATCAATTGAACCCTAGTCTTGGTGTGATTGTCTCTTCATTTCCCTTACCACTCTCCTTACTCGTGTTCTCCATCTTAGGCACTCACGCAAGGTGTGACTCCAGCATCACCGCGGCTCGGACTCCGTCATGGGTACGGTGTCCTCTGCTTGTTCTCCTTGTAAGTTCTCTCTCTCGCTCTGCATAAGTTTCTTCTGTTCTCGACTGCGAGAGGTGCTTGCCTTTGATATGCACTCATTTTCGCGTGTTTGCTTGCTCTAGATCTAATTAGCTTTCATTCGAGTTCTGGTTCCTTCTTGTTTTGTCCCTGCATAATTTGTGGTTATGTAATGATGACTGGTTAGGGATTTTGGGTTGCTATGTGTGTTGTTCTAGTTATGGATTTTGGGTTTTTATCCTATTTTACACGGTTTTGTCCTATATATATATATATATTTTTTTTTTTTTTTTTCCAGCAAGCTTTAACTTTAGTTTTTGTGGAGACTAAGAAGGGAGTTGATTCACTGGAACACTGGTTGTGTCTTAATGGTTTTCCTGCAACTACTATTCATGGTGACAGGTCACAGCAGGTTAGTCTATTGCACAAATCTTAATAGTAAACAGCTCTTGTTGTAATGGGTTGTCGTATGGTCTATGATGATTGGTGTATAACATGAGACTGCTATAGTGCTATGTGAAAAATTGTGTGTATTATTGGTAATAATTAAATTAAAAATATGAAACGTTTAATAGAATCCCAAATCCCCCTTTTTGGCCACATATCACTTTCCCATATTGCCATTGACTTTTGTTTGTAGTCACAATTCTTTGCCATTTGAAATGAATTGCATGTTCCCAGAATTAGTATGAACTATTTTTAATAATTCTTTTCACTCTCACAACTGCCATCTCTCACAATTCTTTGGTTTACAAATTCTGCACAAATTCTCCAGTTAAATGCATTTGATTGGATACAAATTCTGCACAAATTCTCACAATTCTTATTATATATGATACTAGTTAGGCACCTAAAACGGGTCGAGTGCAAGGTGGAAAATCATCTAGATCTCCTGATGGGCTTCCTCAACAATCACCTGTTGCTCAATGGGACAACATCATCAATTTTTTGGATTCACTCATGAGCCTCTTATGTGCAAATCATGTATGTTATTCATTTTTGTATTGATTGGTGTCACCATTTGATCTGTGCTCTACTTTTTTTGTCATCTTTGTAATCATTTGTTTGGACATTGAGATAGAATGTCCAAACAAATGATTATGGTTTCATTATTTGAACTATGGTTAGCAAAATTCAAAACTATAACGGACCAACCAGGAAGTGGCCCAGCATCCTGTCCAAAATCGTTCTAGCATGAAAGAACTGAATGAAAACTGGACTTGAATCAGGCAAACTGGTAGTTCCACCAGTTTAATTAGTTCTTCAAAACACTTTTTTATTTTATTTTATCAATGTTGAATATGGTTGATGAATATGAAGGAGACAACCTCAATGAATGCTATATGAATTATTTTGTTTCTATTTGTAGATGTTACTATTGCTAATGGATATTATTGTATTGTTGAACTAAAATGTTGTCATATTTTGTTTTATGTAAAAAATTATATTTATTTATTCTGAAAACTGTTAAATTTTAGGGGCTTCGTACTCGAGAAGAAGATGATAGAGTTTCTAGTCATCTTTTGATCAAGGTGTGTGGCAGGTGTGACAAAAATTGTGAATACTTTCGCTCTGCTATTTATTTGCACTCTAGTTTTTTCATCTGTTTTTTTTTTTCCTTTTGCTAAGATTATGTATAAGAACATTGGAGATCTTGTAAAGTGAGAACAGGAATATTTGTCAGCAAAATTTTTTCAGACTATGTATTTTTCTCTTGTTTTATAGACTTTTTTTTACCATTGTAATTAGCATCACAAAATGTTATAGATGTTATATTATTGTTAGTGAAACTTTGAGATTAATGTTGTTAATGAAATTATATTTATTTTTATATATTTTGTATGGTCCATTAAGATTGATCATATGACCGCGCCTATTATTATGTACGCGTAAAAAAATTTTGAAAAAAATAAATATTAAAAAAAAACGAAACTACGTCGGTTATCAACAAATAACCGTCTTAGAAATGGGCTTTCCAAGACGGTTGCGACAAGTAACAACCGTCTTAGAATATGACTTTCTAAGACGGTTGTAGTGTTGCAAACGTCTTAGAAAGTCCATTTCTAAGACGATTCTTAGGGTAAAACTGTCTTAGTTTCCTTTTTTTAAATATTTATCATAGAAACGAAGACGGTTGTTAGCACGAATCGTCTTAGAAAATGGCTTTCTAAGACGGTTGTTAACTACTAACCGTCTTAGTATATCACTTTCTAAGACGGTTCTTGTGTAACAACCGTCTTAGAATGTCATATACTACGATGGTTCTTAGATAGCAACCGTCCTAGAAAGTCACTTTCTAAGACGGTTTTCAACTGACGTAAAAAGTGTTACGTTTTAACGACAGTTGTAACAATGACGGTTGTTGAACTGACGTAAAAAAGGGTAAACAATCGACATAAAAAGTGATTTTTGTAGTAGTGACTGCAATCCAATTAGAGTTGCATTAGTTATATTTTCTATTAAACATCCATATTATTTTTGTAATAATTAATAACGTGTTGCGATTTAAAATCATGTTAGATATAAATGTTTATAGGATAAAAATGCATTAACCTAAGTGACAAACATTTTGGCCACACCGAGTAATTATATAAATGTGTCAACGCAGATCATCATATGCAGCCACTTGTTACAAACCTAATTGTTTTCTTTGAATAATTGAATTCCACGTGCCGATGCTTGGTATACGCAGGCCTTTGGCATCCTTGCCTATGGTATGCAAGACCCAGTAGAGTTGTATTATCCGTCAGTTATATTAGGTAGCACATGATAATAAATAATAGTAGTACAATTTTCTAGATAAAGCAGTGCATACTCAGTAAAATTATGTGTGTTTAACCAAGATGACTGTATTAAATACAGGTTATTCCCATGCCTTTGTCGTCTCTCTTCTTTCTGTATGGGTCGGATAAGTTTAAATACCTTCTAGTATCTTAAAATAACGATATATACTGCTATTTTTTTCTTATTTGATACTGCAATGAATAATGTAAATGATCCCTTAACCAAAAAGGGTTTTGGTAATGGTTCCTTTTGTTATGTCATGTTATAACTGTGTAGCAAAGTTTAATACGAGTACGACTAATGAAATTTTGATGTGGTTTTTTATATTAATTTGAGAAAACGTTACTTTTTTCAAAAATAATTAATCTAATACAAAGACTTTTTTTTTCATTTTATTCCTTCATTTGGCACCTACATTTAGGGGTGTTCAAATTCAAACCAATCTAAAAATAATAAAAAAAATGGTTAAAAAATTGAAAACCGAACCAAATTGATTATTTTTTAATTTATTTGAATTTTTTTTGGAATCAATTGGTTTGATTCAGTTTGCGATTTATGTTCTTGAAACCAAACAAAACATCATCAAATCACAACACTTATATTACTTTAGTGTTGTGTTTTATGTGTATATCACTTGAGTTTCATAGTATTTTATAATATTATGTATATGAAATTTTTATACCATATTATTTTTTAGGTGATGTTTTTTAGATATTTTGATTTAAAATGGATGAAAATTTTGCAAAATTTTATTATAGGTTTAATATATTAATAAGTTTCATAGATTGTTATTAGTAATTTTTTTAATTTAGTTTAATTTAAACGATTAAAGGAAAATATATAAATTTTAATGAAATAATATTTTAGTGAAAACCGCAAAAACAAAACCAAACCAAACTGTAAAATATTATCTTGGTTTGGTTCGAATTTTATTTTAAATGAAAATTGAACTGCATATATTTTATAAGTTTGGTTCAAATAATTTTTTGATGAATAATCGAATTAAACCGAGTCACAAATACTCCTACCTACACTAATAATAATCCTTCTGATACTTCTTCATTTCTTATCATCGTTGTCCAATCTTGACCTTCTTTCACAACTAGGCCCACAAAGGGATGACAAAAACTCAAAACAATGATGTTTTGAATTGTTAAGGAGTTGCCACCAATATTTTTACTAGGAAAACATTGGGAAACTTTTTTACATGAAAAATAGTCTTCGAAAACCAGATTTGGGTTCGGGAGTCCATTATAGCATTAAAGTTTTAACACCCTACAACGTCCATTCTTTTAAAAGAATGGTTACCTTTAATTATTTAAACAAATAAATTTTAAAATATTTATCTCACCTTAAAATAAAATTAAGAATTAATTATAACAAAGACTATGAATTTATTCATCCAATTATTTTTATTTTTATTTTGATAAATTTTGTGTTTTATTTATATGGCTCGACAGGCGTAAGTCCCTATTACTACCTATCTCCAAGTATAATGAAAAATCAGAATTTATGTAGTTCTTAAATTGTTTTTTATGTGTGATTTAATTATTTTATTATTTTAGAATTTTTAAGCATGTTGTCACAACTTCAATCCTCTAAGAGTTGAAGGAACAAAGATGTCACATCTAATTATTCTTTTTTTTTAAGAAAAGTATCTTGTGATTAATGTAATTTAAATAATTCTAATTACAAAAATTGAAATCAAGTGTGATTATCACAATTAAATAAAAATTGCTCTAATACTAAATGATTATTTTGATGCAAATTCTTTTGAATAATTTCAATTTATTACCTTTTAATAAGATTGTATTGCTATCTTTGTTATTATAAAATCTTCTTATAATATGGCGTGAGACAGTGTGATAAGTGCATTGGTGCAGTGGAACGTGGTTATTTGTGGGCGAGATACTTCTAGTTTTATGTTCCTTCCTTCCCTTATTATATCCTTACACTATTATTTATGTTTATGATTGTTTCTGGTTGTGAGTTATACGTGCATTCAGTCAGTCAAATTTATTACAATAGATTTGCATCTAGAATATGTTATTTATCTATTTTCTGAATTTTTGTTTGATATAACATTTCTTCTGGGTTTAAGGTCAGATACTAAGTAAAGGTTGATGATGTTACATTAATATGGAAGACAATTCATTCCACTCATATGTTGTTTCAGCTATTCAGTAGAAATGGTGCATACAACATGATTATATGACAAGAAATAATTCACAAATGCAACATATTATTGTTGACTCTTGGCCAAGATTAAGAAGTAGAAAGAAGATGCAGCTTACATGTCTTTGTGTTTCTATATGTGATTCTTGATTTTTTCTCCTCAACCAATCAAAAGGTTCTTCCTTTCTTCTATAATCTTTTAGTATTTGGTACGTGATTTTTCTGAAATTTTCTCTCCCCTTCTCCCTATTCTTGTTGTTTTTGCCCCTTTTCAGGTATATTTTGTAAATGTTACTTAACTTATCTAATGGAAAATGATACATAATTTAATTTAGATGATTCTAGAAAGGCTTAAAATTCTATTTTACATTTTATTCATTCACACAATATTTTATGTTCTATAAGATCAATGCAAAAATATTAATGACTCAAATCAATTGATTTTTCACTAATTGACTTTGAAAGAGAAATGAATATGAACATAAAACATGCTCATTTTGATAGATGGAATAAAAATTAGATTTGAAATTTGAATAGGATTGATTAAGCAAGATAGATCATTTGAATGACTCATTTTTTTGAGCAGCCACACCAAATTTTTTTACTGAATAGAGAACACAATATATGTCTCACTATCCACCATCTCAAGAAAAAGTTGAGTGCAATACAATTTGCATGTATCAGGGCATGCGATCTTGCAGCAATCAAATGCTCAACTACACATAAAATCACAAATACATGATCATGCAAGATAAGAGAAAAAATGGTTAGATATGAAGCAAATTGAAGGAAGGATTAATGAAATAGTAAAAGAAAATAAATAATGAAAATGTTGCTTAATTTGACATTAACAATATCACTTTAATTAAAGAGAAAAGGGTGGACAAAATTGGGTGTTCAGACCATCAATCTTCTTTTAGGATTTCCTTTTGTTCAATTAATTTTAGGTCAAAATTTTACTGGAATGATTGAAGGAAATGTTATTGCAGCCAATGATATTACCATGGTAATTACTATTATCAAAGACTTTGAGAATCACAAGGTTGGTATCAAAGATAATGATGACGGAAATGATAACAATAAACCTTAGACATGTCATCCAGGTGGCCATTAGAACATATTTAGGTTCAATTATTGTTGTTTGATTTAATTTGCCTACTTTTATTTTTATTTTTTTAAAATATTTCATGTATTTATACCTTTATGAGGTAGAGAAATTATGAGTTTAAGAAAAGACAAAAATCTTCTTCAATGATGGTTTATTGATTTTTTTTATTCTCACTATGGTTTGTCTTTAGTTATTTCCATGGTTAATTTTAGATTTATCTTGTTAAAGTCTTAGATTATGGTGACGTATAAGTTCTTAAACACATTCATTGTCTGTGTGCGCGAAAGACAACTTATTTTATTACTGTGCTTATGATGTATGCAATGCTGCTAGTGCCAATGTGTGTGTGGAATAAAATATGGATGAATGTATAGGTATTTTATTTTCCCAATTCAAATTGATTTCACCATTCATTTATAAATTTCATACAAGTTTTCATTTTTTTTATTTTTCTGATATTTCTAGACCTTTTTTTTCAGTTATAAAGTGCTCAAATTGCAAAATTAAATCTAAAAATGGATGAATGAGTAGGTATTTTATTTCCCCCAATTCAAATTGATTTCACCATTCATTTATGTAAATTTCATACAGTATTTCATTTTTTTTATTTTTCTGATATTTCTAAACCTTTTTTCAGTTATAAAGTGCTCAAATTGCAAAATTAAATCTAACTCCTACCATTTATTTTGAGTGATTTTTTTTAACTCTTTATGTAACGTTCTGTCAAAACAAAATCTTTGTGTAACGTGTACCTGGATTTCATATGGTCAAAACAAAACGTATTTATTGTATTTAATGAAAATAATATTTAATAATATTTTATAAAAATAAAAGTTATTGCAATGGAGTTTAAAATACAAATATATATAGACTATAAGGTGGTTTAAATATCAAATTGTCTATTTTATTGTTTTTTAATTGACAAATTTGCAAGAATTTATTTCTCTCCAAATAACCATACAATTAACTTTTTTGTATAAGATGACAAGGAAGTTAAAATTTACCTAAGCCAATTACTAATCAGAAAATAATATTGATTCATGCATTACGATTTTTGAATTCCTCAAAAAATTATACAAGTAAAATAGATTTTATCTTTGCCTCATAATCCCAAAACATACCATTTTTTCAAAGCTCCTAATTTCTTTTTAATTTTTTTTTAAAACACCACTTATTTCTCTTTGTCTCCCTTTAGAAGATTTGACAATATTGAATTTGAGTATACTGTTGTGAGGGGACTCTCATTCACCTCACTCATCGATCTATTGGGATTTTTATTGGACTCAATCAAAGGTAGATTTCGCTTAATTTTTTGAATGTCAAAGAGACATGCCCTGTTATTCTACAATGTATAAGATTTGTAATTCCATGTTCGCTTGTTATAGTTAAAAACAAATTTTACTCATGTTGTTACTTTTAAAATCATTAAATATTGTTACACATTATTTAGTAATATAACTTATACTATAATAAATCCAGACACATCCAACATCTTATGTGTTTAACTTACATTTTTGGCTATATGCCAAAATAAGTAAATTAGGTATATGCGTTCCTACATATTGGTTTGTTTGAAAGTATATGTGTTGGAATTAAAAAAGGATTTTCATTTATTCGACAATAATATTTTTTTCTAAGGTAAAAAACATTTTCATTGAATTTCAAACTTATTGCTCAGACTTGATCATTTGTGCAAATAAAAAATAGTATTTATTATGCAATGCCATACTTGGTCAACTTTAAAATGTTTATGGACTTTTGCAATCACAATAATTGCCGGTTGAAACTAGTTGCATAGGTAAAACATATGATATGGCATTGTTAGATAATTACAGATTTATTTTTTACGCAATTTGATCACATGCTACACTAGAGCATGTGACAAACATGTATTTAATTACTTTAAAGCAAGTAAACTTTAGTTACTGGTAAGAAATTTAACGATTGATATTTCGATACACATGTGATTTTTAAGTATGTGTATGTAATAACTTTTGATTTTCTCATGGATCGACACATTACTTATTTTACCTTCGATAGCAGGAAAAAAAAACCATAGATCGAGGGGGAATTGTTGGATAATTCCGTCATCAATGCTGGCCCAAATCCCCATGTGGTGAAAATGGGAATGTTTGACTTGGGCCCAATTCCCAAGGTCAAACCTCGGCCCATTCCGTTTAGGGAATGCAGAATCCCTAAACCTAGTTTTCCCTCTCTATAAATGCATCATTTATAGATGGAGGAGGTAGACCTTGAAAACCTTGAATTGGCAGACCACAGAGAAGAAGAGAGCAGTTGAGAGTGTCTCCTGTGAGTGTCTCTGTGAGTGTTTCTCCGGCGTTAGGCTGTAGAGAGAGAGAGCTCCCTCCATTGTTGGTGAGGTTGAGTGTTTACTCCGGCGTGTGGCCGTGGAGTGTTTGTAACCATTATTGTGATAGTGGAGATTTCTGGACAAGGTCCCGTGGGTTTTCCTCTTTGAGGTTTTCTCCCACGTAAAACCATTTGTGTGTGTGTTTATCTCTTGTTCTTCTCTTTCGCTTCAGATTTACGTTTCCGCATTTGTTACTGTTTGATTGATTCTGGGTGGAGTCTGTAACTCCCCAGACGAAGGCAGAGTTGGTGGAGAAGGTGACGCGCACCACCGAGTTCTCCCAACAGGAATAACTCTAATAGAAAAATGGGGGACGAGGAAGAAATTGAACACTTAAGACGAGGAAGAGGAGGAAAAATGGTGTAGGAAGGACTTTGAAGTGAGGGAGAGAGTGAGGGGTGGGAGGAAAGAGGAGAGATATTAAAAAGGATAGAGAAAAGGATTGTGATTTGATGGGATAGTTTGGAAAAATAAAAAGATTTGGGAGTGAGAAAAGCAAAAATCAAAAGAGATGTCAATAGCTATGCCTTAATAATTATAATATACAAAAGGCAATTGCTTCGTGCAGTAATATGAATGTAAATTTATATTTTGGATTAATTTTTCTTGAATGTAAAAGGTTACATTCCAGAAAAGGCTAATCTAAGAGGTAGGGGAAGCAAGTTCCTAAATAAAGGGGGCAGACCCGTTGGAGAGTTAAACTTGTTTGGTGCATCTTTCAAGCATAAACAGTAGTAAGCATTTTTGACATCTTCAATTAGATACCCTAAAGCTGAAGGTGGAATCCCATTTCTTTTCTCCCCTCATGAAATCCTTGTTTGCATGGTTTTGTCACACACACAAGTATGTCCCGTTTCCTAGGAAAATCCCTTTGGACTAAGGGGTTGTCCTTATTTCTGCACAAACTTGTGGGAAACTCTTCTGAGTTGCATAACATTCTGGTTTCATCAACTTGTTTTTGTGTCGCCACTTTTCACATTCTCTACCCCACAATACTACTCCTTGGTTCACTTCAAATTTGGTTCCAAGTGCCACCCACCATAATGGGTCTCTCCAAATTCGGTTTTGGGCCTCTGAGACCACGGCCACCGAGGCTCTTGCTTCTTACACCAGCCTTTTTTCCAATACACCCAGCATGAACAATGAAGTTCCAATTTTGCCCTCTGCGTAATCTGTAAAGATCCTCCGTAAAGGTTCTTACGGATTCGCAATCCGTATGAACTTATGAATCCGTAAGGCGAATCCATACAAATTAAATTTTTTTTAAATGGTTTTCAAAATAATGGCCCAAGTAGGTGTCAAACTTGTGACCTTCCAGTTACAAGCATAGTATTCTAACCAACTAAGCTACTACACCATTTATGTTAAAAGCTAATTAATATTACTATATATAACATTACAAATTTTAATGCATATTTAATACACATAAATTTCCATAATAATTTTTATAACAATTAATTTTTATCTAATAATATATTTTTTTACATATATAAATTTCTAAAGTATACGAATCTATGATTTTATAAAATTAAAAATTCTAATGTATATGAACCTAATATTATCTATGAATTTTAATTAAACCATTATTTTTATTTTAAATTTATTGTTCTAAAAATGCATATATTATTAGATTCATAGGTAATATTAGGTTTTAATTATAGGTTCGTATACATTTAAAATATATGCATTAAAAAATTCTAATGTATATTAACCTAATATTACCTTATTAAATGCATAAATTTTTAGAACAATAAATTTAAAATAAAAATAATGGTTTAATTAAAATTCATAGGTAATATTAGGTTCATATACATTAGAATTTTTAATTTTATAAAATCATAGATTCGTATACTTTAGAAATTTATATATGTAAAAAAATATATTATTAGATAAAAATTAATTGTTATAAAAATTCTTATGTAAATTTATGTGTATTAAATATGCATTAAAATTTGTAATGTTATATATAGTAATATTAATTAGCTTTTAACTTAAATGGTATAGTAGCTCAGTTGGTTAGAACACTGTGCTTGTCACCGGAAGGTCACAAGTTCAACACCTACTTGGACCATTATTTTGAAAACCATTTTAAAAAAATTTAATTCGTACGGATTCACCTTACGGATTCATTATGGATTATGAATCCGTAAGGTTCATACGGATTGCGAATCCATAAGAGGCTTTCCTACAGATTGCGAATTCGTAAGAGGCTTTATGGATTGTGAATCTATAAGAGCTTTACGGATTATGAATCCGTAGTAGGCTTTACGAATTACGAATATGGATTGCCAATCCGTATAGGTTCTTATGGATTGCGAATCCGTAAGAACCTTTACGAAGAATCTTTACCGATTAAGCAGAGGGCAAAATTGGACTTCACAGTTCATGCTGGGTGTATTGGAAAAAAGGCTGGTGTAGGAAGCAAGAGCCGGCCACCGAACCCTCAACCTCGGTTAAGCTCACGGTCCAAGGAATTCTGGCCTTCAACTGATCCAATGTCACTTATAAGGGCTGATTTTTAAATTTAATATAAATTAAATAATTAATTTGACATTTGGGATAGTTTTAAAACTATTTGGGAATCTGGTGCACCCAAATGGGGCGTGCTTCACCTGATGGTGACACGTGTCAGGGATGCGCAGTGTTGAGCGAACTTCGAACGGTCATAACTTTTGACTGGAATGTCCGATTGAAGCGAAACTGGTGGCCACGTGTTCGAGATGCCGCTAAAAATTTCCCAAAGGGGACTTGGCCAAACAGTTTTCCCAAAAGAGGCCTCTAAGTGCCTCAAAATTACGATTTAAGATTCAATCACCCAAAAAATTTATTTTTCTCTGCTTTTTTAATTATTTAATTACTTTGTTTAATGTTATTTTTTATTTTTTCAATTACTTCTCTGAATTTCGAGCGTTTTGACATATCGTACGGTTCCATCGGACATTTCTATCAAAAGTTATGACTGTTTGAAGGACATATCGTACACCTAATTTGGGCTATAACCGTTTGAAAGACATATCGTACACCTAATTTGGGCTAATTTTTTGCAGACATTAAGATGTAAAAATAAAAACATCAACTTAAACAATCATGGATGAATTAAAAATTATATGCATATTTAATTATATACAGTAATTAATTTGAACAACAAAGTTAATAAAAACTTAGCCCAAATTAAGTAATTTTTTTATGTATATTTATTTACCAAAATTATACTGTAAATTTTTAAACTTTTTCAGTTCAAAAAAAATTAAAAAATCACAATATTGTGG
Source organism: Glycine latifolia (assembly GCA_013407115.1). Taxonomy (NCBI): domain Eukaryota; kingdom Viridiplantae; phylum Streptophyta; class Magnoliopsida; order Fabales; family Fabaceae; genus Glycine; species Glycine latifolia. The sequence goes on along the minus strand of QARZ01040242.1, from coordinate 40,024 downwards.
TTGCAACACATTTTAAAAAAAACACAATATTCTGTAAAAAAAGTGTTAGCGACCGAATTAGAGACCGAATTAGAGACGGATTTTTAAAAAACTCCAATACTAAAAAAGTGTTAGCGACCGAATTAGAGACGGAAATAGAGACGGACAAAGACACGCCCCATTTGAGCGTGTTTGAGTACCCCAAATGTCCAAATAGTTTCAAAACTACCCCAAATGTCAAATTAATTATTTAATTTATATTATTTTTAAAAATCAGCCCACTTATAAGTAAATACATTGTTCCCTCTTAATTAAGCATTTTAGTATTGATTGGTCTTTGCATTAGTTCCAATTTTTATTGTCTGCTTGGCAGCCATGATGTAGTTCCCTTTACATAACCAAAAAATTCATTGATTTTAAGGAGATGAGTCATTTGCTCACATGACATATGGTAATTGACTTGAAGGTAAATTTAATGGATAGACTGAAAGTAAAGCTGGGTGGCCACCAGGGAAAAAGGAAAAAAAAAATTGATTTGGTTGTTGAGTCCTTGACCATGTGATATAACATATGAAATGATGGAAAGATTATGATTTTATTTATAGTTCAATTGTGAGTGTATAATATATATATATATAGAATATAACAGAATAACATGTTTATGTTATTTATTATATATATGATTAAGTTGCATATCATATTTCGATACTCAAAAAAAATATATTTTTTGTTGTATATTAAAATATGAGGGAAACACGTTTGCTTTTTTTTTTTTTTAGTTTTGTTTAGGAAAAATTTAGTTCAATACACTATTAAGTTTCGATCAATATTTAGTTTAGTATAATATTTAGATTTTCTTTTTGCTGGATAAGACAATATTTAGATTATAACAATATTAATTAGTTTAGAAAAACACTTAGTCCATGGCCATGTCTTTCAATAAATTTTAGTCAATAACAACAAGTATATTAATTAAGCATATTTACATTTATATGTATTTTATTACGTACACACAATTACATTAATGTTTTTAAACCTAAATGCATATTGTTGAACTTTTGGTTTTATACAAAAGTTCGTCAAACAGCAAAAAGGGAAGGAGGTCTCGGGTTTAGGGTGACAACGACTTTTAACAAAGCCTTGCTAGCAAAACAATGGTGGCAGTTGCAAATTTTGAAGATTCATTGGTAGCAAAGGTCCTGAAGGCAAAAAATATCCTAAATGTAAACCCTTGATGGCTTCCAAGTCAAGTTATGTGTGGACTAGCATAGTGTCCTCAAAAGAGTTAACGGAGGAACGGAAATGGCAGAGATGTTCGGGTTCTTGGTGACAATTGGTTAGAAGGTGAAGTGGAATTCCTAGACAGTTTGCCTCAACAAAATGGCAGGACGGAGCTGATGGTGACAGATTTGATTGATAATGACACAAACGAGTGCAGAAGAATGAGCCTTTGTTTCCAAATAACCCCCTTTACAAGGTGATGCAGTGAGGATTGAGGAATGTGCACACATGACTCTTAGAGGTAGAGAAATTGCCTATGTTGTTTGTTAAGATGAAAGGTAATTTAGTTGCAGTGGTTATAGATTTAACTTAGCTTCAAAAGCTAGCTCAAGAGATGAGAAATATCTCCTACTTATATACTTTCTCTTGTCAGTATCTATAGTCGATGTGGAACTTGGGTCTTTCCCGGTGAGTTATGGACCTAACTCAATTCCAAAAACTAACTCAAGGAATGAAGAATGTCTCTTACTTATATACTTTATCTTATCACTATCTCTAGTCGATGTGAGACTTAGGTCTTTCTCAATACTTTTCAGATTAAATAAATGGTTTAAGTTGAGGATGTTCCCCACCAGATTTTGGAGATCTTATTGAATAGGATGTAATAGCCATACTAAAAAAAAAAAAAAAAAACCATTGTTCCTAGCTCTTAGTCCCACCCTTCACATAAGCTTTTGGTTTTAGTGCTCTATCAATCCTCTTTTCCTTGTCTGTTGACGTTAAAAGGGGCTCCCATTATTGAACAAGTAAATAGTGTTATGCCACAAGCCATAGACCTTCAAAGAACGCATGTTTGTATTGAATTTACCGTCAGGATTATATTGAAGACTAATCTCTATCTTCGTGTGATTGTTGGGAGATTATGGACATACTACAATTTGTTTTCCACATTATTTTTTACATAGAAGACCAGAAAAGAATTTTTAATCGACTTTAATATATCCCGACAAAATCGATCTAAGAATTTTAAGAAGTCATTCTAACAATAACAATATCAGGTGTAAAAAGATTACAAGTCCCCAAAAAGTATATTTATCTTATTATCACTGTTTTATTATTCAATCTTGGATTAAAATCGATTAGGTCAATACCCTTAAGAATAAAGTGGAAAGTTGGGGTTAGGGATGACTTCATAAATTTCATTCCTAAAATTTCCAGCCTACGATTACTTCTGTTTTATTAATTTCTTTTTTTTCATTTGTTTTCTTTATAATTTTAAAATAAACTTTGTGGAAAACACGGATCAATGGAAAGATAAAAGCTCCTACCTACACCTATTAATGGTTTTACAGGCTCACATCTTCTTCATACATATATACACACATCGCAAAAAGGAGCAGAACATGTACAGCCTTAAAGCTAAAGCCTAAAAGGACTCTATACATAACATCAAACTTATTGTAAAGAGATCATCTTTCAGACCTGAACCCCAATCCTCTGTGCTACCTGCATCAGTAAAATATTAATGTCATTTCATGCATGAATAGAGAGACCTCATTAAGTTGGCATAAACAAGATAAGAGATTTTAAAAACAAAATGAACCAGTTAATAGGTTATAATACTACTGGTAAAATATATATACTAATACAAGGTTATCCTGTTCGTTATCATGCTAATTACATAAGTTACAAAAAACTACCACAATATTGACTATTTCCTTTTATATTTTTTATTTGATGTTAAATTTAGAAGAGTACCAATAAGGCATGGCATAACAGGGGAAACAGAATTTATAGTGTGTTTGGTTTGGTGGTAGAAAATCATGGTGACTTCACCACAAAAGCAACTATTTGTTGCTTCTATATATCTTAGTAAGGTCAACTCATCACCAACTCAAACACACGCTAAAACGAAGAGATGGTGTCACTTTTTTCCTAGATGTTTTAGGGTAAGTAGGAGGATCTGTATTGGGAACTTGAGATCTAAGGGTAAGAAGCAAACTGCGTGTAGGGGATCAAACCGCCACCCAAAAGCAAGCCCTTGAATCCTAATTTTAAAACCAAAGGAGGTAACTTGTTTGGGATGATATTTTATTCTCCCCTAGTTATAATCACCTTATATTCTCTCCAATATAATTTCTGTATAGTATTAAAAATAGGTGCAGATTTTAGATACCTCCTTAAAGGAGTGAACATCACTTCCCCAAAGCCAAGCATCACAGCCAGCATCCCTGGCACCCCATATATCATTTCTGCGGTCATCCCCAACATGAACGGCATCCTCAGGTTTTACATCCAATAATTCACATGCTTTGAGAAATATAGTTGGATTTGGTTTCTCCGCTGCGACCTAATTAAAAAAGGCATAGCCAACCATCCACACACATTTTACAGGAGATAAGTTTATAAATCAATTATGGTAAGAAAAGGAAAATCATGTAAGTACGAAACTTTAGATCGATGCATGGCAAACTAAACCCCTATGCCAATTCATGGATGCTCAAATGTATTTGAGATATGAGAACTTGACCATCTAAAGAATTGTCAACACAAGGATCAAAGAGGATAATTTCTAATTCTTGAAAATTGATATAGGCAACAACAATACATGCCATAAAAAATGTGGTTTGTGCTAAAGCATTTTTTTTTTACCAGTAAATTTCAGCCATCAAATTTCCATTTGATTTTTCACCAAAGTTACTTAACTTGGACACATTACTTGATATCATCTCTTGTGTGTAAGTTTATTGTTTCAAATGTAAGCATGCTTGGTCCAATGGTGAAAAAATCTCTGTAACATGATTCTCAAGCCCAGAATCATGATGAGTTGCTTCCTCCTCCAATGCAATTGGGGAAGCTTACTTCTAGAATTGACATGCTACAATATTAGCTTGACAATGGACATATTTTTACTTCTGCTAGAATGATAAATTTTAGTAATGACATATAAATAAAGATTTCTTCACTTTCAATATCATTGATTTGTTTTATTTATCATAAAATGTTCCTGCATGATGTGACTCAATGAGATAATGAATGATTCAGGTTTATTTCCACTATTTCCCTTCTAAAGATTTCTCACATTGCATACGAATGACTTCAATACAATTGTATGCATCAGAGAGGAAGGAGGAGAGCATAACCAGTAGTAAGACAAACTGATCAAACAAAAAGCTAAGAAAGAAAAGAGCAATTAGCTTACCTCAGCTGACACTGCTACTGCATCAAACCAATCGTCACACTTTAATGCCCGCAAGAGAGGTCTTAATCTAGTGTCAAAGTTTGACACAACAGCTAATTTCACACCTGATTTTCTAAGAGCTCTGAATACTTCTTCTGTACCAGGATCATTGAGGTGCCATGCCTATATGGGGATTATAGATGGCCAAAAATATCAAACACTACCCAAATTATTTAAAAAAAAGAGTAAGCTACATTTTAGAAAATGGCAATTATATTAAGTGTTCTTACCTTGTCTGTTGTATAATAGTTATAAAGTTCTTCAAAATATTGAGGATCTGAACAGCCAGTAGAATAACTAACTATGTATTGCCAAAAAGGCCTACCATCATTAACATATCTGCAATGTAAAAGAAAAACAAAGAATCTTAATTACACTAAATAATACAAGCAGTAAAGTGCCTCTACAGCTATGCTCAATCAATATGAAAGCCAACATAAAACTTGTCAATATACCTAAAATAGAAAAGGCTTTTGTTGTTGTTTAATACAAAGACACACAAAGGGAGGAGAAGCATTTCATTCAAAATTTTATTTACACAAAACAGTGTGTCTTGGCCTAGGGGCTGGCAGCATACTATTCACATATTCTTAAGAGACAAATAACAAAGAATGTATGTATGGAAACAGTAACTTCAAAGTTGAAAGTTACGTAAGCATAAATATTTAAAGCTGCATGCAAACTGCAACATGCTTGTTGTGTTGCTCAACGAAACCATAACTCTGCTCCCAGAACATTGGAGTTTGATAATGTGGCTCATATGAATTGTGCTAAAAATTTGCTCACCAATTAAAATGCTTACTCCATAGTTCTTTAGCGAAGTAGGTAACTGAGAAAGATCATTCACTACAAGCTATACATATTTACTATCACCAACACAAAAGCCATAAGAAAATTGTTCTTGTCATTTCACTCAAAAACAACATAAAATCCCTTGCCAACATTTATATGTGAATTACCAATTCTTGTCTCCAAGACTTTCTAACTAATTAGACATAAGCAACTCTTGCATATTACAATTCCAACCATTTTAAAAACTCAAGATACATAAAAATATCAATATAAAAAGATAACAAAGTCCTAGCTGAAGTTATTTTAATGTAATGCTGTCTTGAGTTTTTACTATTAGCGTCTGCAATAGTACAATTCCTCATTAGACATATCACGGATTAGTCAGGGATGGTTTGAAGAAATGAACCACTTATTCACACAACGGACCCCATAAAGAAAATCTAGTTCAATAGGCAAAATCAGCTAATACGAAATCTCTAATCATTCTTTTTCTTTTTCATTTTTTAAGATAGACTTACAAAAGGATCCAAACTAGGAAATTTCCAATCCCATGAAAGCCACTCATGATAATTAATAAACACTTACTGACAAAAGCAACATCCAATGAATAAAAATCCAAGAAACTCATAATCATACATGAAAATCCAAATTTAAATAATAAAGTTTGTGACCATAATTTTAGTTACATCATCAAGGTTTTCCAAGTGTTTGTAACCGCAATGCGGCAATAACTGTAGCCCCATTGGCTGCATTTATCCGCGATTTCAATAATATCAATAAACATGACAAAACCACAATTGCAAGTCTTCAACTAATATTTTAAACCTTGATTTACTAACTGATATTTTTTAACCATGCCATCGATGTGAAGTAACTACCGATTTCATCAATAACTAATTTTCGTAATCTGGTAGATCATCTTTAGCAAGGTTTCTCTTCCCAACCATGTTTTTATCCATACGGCTCGAATTAGAGACCTTATTTAAAATATTCGAGTACAAGTCCACTTAAACGAGCGACTTGCTAGTAATAATGCTAAATAATATGAATAATTCTAAAAATAATAATAATTATTAAGAAGAAACTAACATAAATGGTTATAATTAAGCAAAAGCAGAAACAAACCTGAGACGAGATTTTCCCCAAGGCTGACCATACGCCCTTCTGTATCTGAACAGTATCTCTTCCTCCGAATACTCCACTCCATACTTCTCCCCAATCTTTCTATATATCTACCCAAAAAAATAGCAAAAACAAAAAACATAAACGACACCATTATATAATAGAATCAGTTTTACGTCCGTTAAAATAACAGAATTAGTTTCAGTCTCAGTTTCACGTGGCGCGCACCTGAGCCATGGGCTGCGAAGGGAGGACGAGCGTGCCGACGGCGTCGACGAGGAGCGCCTTGTGCGTGATCTGTCCGTACAGGGAGCGCCGGTAGTCGGCGTAGTCCTTCACCTCCGTGGTCTCCGGCTCCGGCTCCGCCACCGCCGCGGAGGAGGAGGAGTAGGCCGGCCACTGCCAGCGGCGGAGCGCGACCGCGGGCCTCGAATTGGAACCGAGAATCCTGGCAGCGATTAGAGCCATGTTCGCTCTCTTCACATTGGAAACAGAGAGGCTCCTTTGTTTGTTGTGTTGTGATGTTCTCTCAGTAGTGAATGGTGATGCAGAAGAGAATAGAGAAAGGGTCCTGACTGAGTGTGTGGCAAATGAGAACAATATAAAACAGGGAAGTAGGAACCAAAGGAAAATGTGATTTTTGCCTTTGTTGCCGAAAATGCCCCCGAGAGTTGACTTATACCCTTTAAAAAGTTGGTTAATTTAATTAATAACATTAAATTTATTAACAATTTTATAATTTTCAAAAATTATCTATAACATTATTAAAACTTGTCATCTTTCTTTTTCACGTAATTACTTACTATCTAATTAATGATTATATATTAATCTCATTCTTCAATCTTTAAAAAGAGAAAATGTATTTATTTTTTAATTCATAATATTTATTATAAAATAATTAACAATATTTAAGTAAAAAAATTAATTAATAAAAAATACAACTTAAAAAATTTATAAAAAACAACAAACAAATTTGAGAAAAAAAGATTTTTATTTAGTGACGAAAGAAGTATTAGTAAGTCTGTTTTTTGGATGAATTAGCACTTACCGCCAATTTGTTTTCGTCTACGTGGAACTGGTCAATGGGGGGCGTTAGCATTCAATGTGTACGCATCATACATTGTTAGTGTGGGTGTGATAATTAGTTTAAAATTTATTTTAGAAAATTTTTATATATGTGCATTAAAAAGTTTAAAATGAGTTACAATAATCTAAAATAACTTCTGCATTAGATAAAAAAATTATATACTAAATTTTACTTTAAAATCAATTATAATCAAAATTATTCAAATTTAAATTACATGACTTTAAAATCAATTATAATTCAAATTAGTTTTACAAAATCAATTTTATTCATAATTAATTTTGTCAATATCATTCCAAACATACTCCCTTAACAGTATTCTATTAATGACAATAAATTAATAATCAACTATTGGGTCAATTTTTTAAAAGATTATTATAAATGAATAACAATGGAGTCTATAAAAGAATATCTTTTGCTGATTATACTTGTACATTTATTTTAGTTGAACTAATTTTACTTATTTGCGACTGAAAACTTCGGGTACGATCCCGATGCTTGTTAAATATCAGCAAAACCACATGAAGGTGTGTATCTTTTTTTAATGAGTTTCATTTATCAGACCTGGTACATATAAATTAAAGTTTAAAAATGCAAGTCCAAATAAAAAATATATTTTATATTTAATTTTGATAAATATGAGTTTATTATAACATGTTTATATTGTAAAAGTATGTTTTGAATTTCAGGTGAAAGAGTCAAAAGTATATTTGAGAATAAAATCAATTTAAAATCATGTTTGATTATTTCTCAAAAATATATTTGAGAATAAAATTTTGCTTCCAAACTAAATTTTGAAGAATTAAGACTTAAAATATTTTTATAAATTCAGTTTGCAAACTTAAATTTGATTCAAACTTAAATTTACAAACTTAAATTCAAACATGCACTAAATATACAAATCAAAATTACTTTTACTTTAAAAGTAACCCTTCGTATGAAAAAACATAAGTAAACAAGCTTGTACTTGAGCTTCTATTTGAGTTTCTAAAGATAAAGGCACATGAACAGTCATTTGATCCACCAAAGTCTGTATTACACCAATTATTTTATAAGTATTTGATTAATCTAATGTGCACAGTGTTACAATACACTCTTTGCATCAAATATCTCCTTTTCTTATTCTCCTTCCTTCCCTCTCGCACCACTAGAGAACTGTCATCGCCTCTGATGACACTTATACCGTCGACAATGCCTCCATCGTCTTCATTGATGCCTCCAATGCATTTGAGACCCCTCCATCACAGCCCCTTGCCACCCTATATTTGTTGCACCTCCTTCGGTGAAGCTCGTCACCATAGCTCCAACAACCCTTTCTTTATCTCGCAATCAACTTCCAACGTTCAATCTTTGCAATAAACATGTCCAAATCTAAATGTAAAACCATAAAACTTCAAAACACAAGAGCTAAATCCTCCTTTTGCGTTTTGTGTGTGCGTGTGATGGCGATTAGTCCAAGGCTTTTCTCAATGCTGTAAAAATGATCTCTCTTCTTTGTTTCACCTTTTGCATTCGTGTGCGATAGTTTTTAATTTCATATTATTCTATTCGCTTTATATTTTTCATTTCATGTAATTGTTGTTAATTTCATATTCTTCTCTTTAATTTATTCATTTTACCTTTTTCATGTAATGGTTGCTACTTTTCAATTCTTCTATGCTTGCAGGTTACAGAAGTGTTGTTGGATTTGAGGGAGTTGGCATAGAAAGGGAAGGTTACAGAGAAGAGAGTGGGAGAGAAAAATATTTAGTGCAGAAGGTATACCATATACTCATGAAAATGAGATTAATCTTATGGTATTTTATAGTGGTCCAAAATAGATCACCTATACAAGTGGTGCAGCCTAGTCTTGACCCCTAAACATGATGCAAAACTGAGTGTTGAGTTTGTGAAGCCCAAATAACATTCTGATGGCCCACTATTAAAACGGTGTGTTTTGTATTAGTAGTTGTCATATATATAATGGAATACGCAAAAGGTGAGGGTATGTTTTTCATTTTTTCTGTCTTTTGGTTTTGCCTATTCTCTCTCTCTCTCGAAGCTACGACATTTCTCTTCTTCCTGTTTCTCTGTTTCCTGTGGCCTAGCTCTGTTAGGGTTTCTTGTGTCCTCAAGATACCTTGAGCTTTGATCGTCTCTGTCATTTCTCTGGTAGTGTATTGCATGTGGAGATTATTTCTCTATTCTAAGTTCCTTGGAGTTCTTGATGTGTACTCGCGAAAAGAACGTCGGAAGGAGAGCTCTAGAAGATTTGTGTGTTTCTAAGCAAACACTTTTGCAATAGGGTTTTTTGATTCCATGTAAATCTTTGTTTTCTTTCTTGTAATCTTGAGACCTTGTTTGACTGTTGTTGTTGAGAAGCTTGTCGTGTAAGGCAGAATGGTATACTCTTGTAACTCTTCTTGGTACTTTAGTGTTAGTAAAGGGACTGCAGGTTCTTTGCCCTTGGATGTAGGTAATAAGAAATTTTTTCTCCTAGCTATTGAACCAAGTAAATACTCGTGTTCTTTTTCTTTTGATTATGTTTCCACTAATTTCGTTTTAAGATTTTGCACTTAAACTCTAGCACTGAGTTTAGGGTTCTAGAAGCATGTTTGAGATCCCTAGTATCCAAACATACCCCTAAACTACCACAAACATACCTTCAAGTGGATGTAAGTATGGAAATATGAAAAATATTAGGAATATTTTTTAATGTATTTTTTAAAATATATTTTTTATTGATTAAAATTTATTGATAATCACAAAATCTTTTAGATCACACATCTTATTTAATGAATCTCTCTCCTAATTTTGTTATTCTTAATAAAATTTAACCAATAAGAAAATATGTGTTCTAAAAAGTGTGTTGGAGAATGTGTTCCAAGCACTCATAAAAACATTGTTTTTTTTCTTATGTTATGTGCCACAAACAAAGATATTGCATGTCTAGGTACTATCTATAATCCTTGGCCATTTCACTAAGGAGATCTGTAACTACAATAATTTTGAATTTAGGTATGGTTAAGCATCACAATAGGGCGAGGGTGAATTTAACTCTCCCTACCTTTGTTCTCATAAAAGGCAAGGTGGGGCTAGTTTGAGGAACTTCACGTTGTTCTCTGGAGGTGTATTCTTTTTTAAGATGTCATAGCCTATTAAAAAATGTTTGAAAACTTTCAAACAAGTCATTTTTTATTTTGGAAAAACTCATATTGTCTTATTTGCAATTTTGTTTAGTCTTATCACATTGTTAAACCTACTTTTGTGATTTAAAGCCTAAGTCATCTCCTCATGGATCTAACGTTTAGGTTCATCTTTCAGTTATTTCCTAAATGTTTAAGATTGTAAAAAAAAAGGTTTTAAATAGCTTCAAATAGAAAAAATAAAACTAGTAGAGAAATAATCAAAATAAAATAATTTAATAAAAACATAAAGGTAATTCAATTAAACTTTCAATACTTATCAAGAGCTACCCCTCAATCCTAGAAAAAGAGGAAGAACTCAAAAGAAAGGAAAAGCAAAAAAACCAAATAGATGAAGAATGTGGCAAAAAAGAATAAGAAAGATGCATCGTTTTCGGTCATTGATCCTATTGTCATCACTTTTCCCCAAGGATATTCCCCTAGTTAGTGATTGTAAAATAAAAACTCTAAAAAGGTTTATTTAAACCTAAGGACATAAAAATGGCTCAAGCTTATTACAATTAATACACAAAAAAAATAGTGTTGCAACATGTGTCACATGCATGGCCAAAATCATGGTCAAGACACAAAATTCTTGATTTGGTGTCTTCACAAAAGTTGTAGATAATTTTGTTCTTGAAATTTAGACATTGATCTCACATTTCAATTCTTATAACTTGATATATGCTCAAAACATTAAACCTATGTCAAATTGTCTAGACAAAACATTGCTTTTAACTTCAAACCCAAATTCTTTCAAAAGTCATGTTGAATCGAGTTTATCTGTTAAAGTCTCTAATTGAAAAGTGCATCTTTTTGTTCAAGTTTTCCATAAACATCAAGATAGCCTCAATCACATTATAGAAACCCAGGTTATGACTGTTGTATTTCCTCTTGCTCCATTTTTATTTCACAAACAAGTTTTCCTAAAATTACAAAAACACTATCTAATTTAGTAAAAATAGTATCAAAGAAGAGAAATTAAGCAAATAATGATGAAATGAAGCCTAAATCTAACACCAAATGCATGGAAAACAACCCTAAAATTTGACCCAAAAGAGAACACATTAGTGGCTAGGTTGGTATGTGTAGAGATGAGAAATTAGCAAGATCGATCCAAGAATAAAGCAACTAAAGATTAAGCTTTACGCCCACTGACAAAACAATTTTTGCTATTAAATTTTATAGAGAGAAAAATGTCACATATATTAACAAAAAAGACATATATTGATAAAAAAATGTCTAACATTTAACTTTTTCATTTAATGAAAAAATTCTCTTAATATTTATTTTAGGTCTCACCAACTGTTGAACTACCCCTGGAAATTAGTATAACAACTGCATTTGAATTTCATTCTCTCCATTGAACATAAATATCTTTTGTAAAAATAGGATTTCAATATAAAGATATGGAATTATTATGGTTTCAATTGATTTATACATGATATGTAATTGAGCATTATTAAATTCTTCTATGTAAATTAATAATTTGGATTACATGTCATGTAATTTGAGTCACAGACACATGATAGTTGATGACTATCTTATAATTTCTCATACACACCAAAAATAAAAAGTTATTAATTAAGTAATGGAAAAAACTTAACATTTAAAGTATATAAATTACATACAATAAATGTTAATTTAGTTGATAAAAAATGAACTCATCTTAAAAAAAATTAAATTTGAATCTCGTTATCAATATAAAGATCTTATTAAGATCTTATTAGTAAATAATTTATAAATACATTTATACGCGTTCCTTAAATCTTAAAATTTGTTATAATGGTGATAATTTTTAAGACCTAACTCATCTAAATTTTAATCTATAAAAAAATAAAAATTACGAGAATCCGGTCAAGAATTATATTTAATTTTATTAGTCAGTTCATGTGGTTGGGTTTATTTAATAATTAAAATGTATTTGAAAACATGTTGATGGAGACCTCCAACACAGCAATATTGGAAGCAAGTATTGCCACCACGGAACTAAAAAGCAACAATAACAGAGATATAACATCAGAGAGGAGACATGAAGTCCAACGTCGTTATCAAATCCATGTCACCAGAATTCTGTCCCGCGCGAGCAAGACCTCATCAAATTCATCGAAATGCATGCACGTGGGACCCACTCCCCCATGGCAGATCCCTCACTCGCCAAAAAAACCTTTTGACATTTTATGATCAAATTCTAGCCCAGAGACACGTTACAGCGTGAGGGTCTCTTTCTGGGACACGTAATGTTTGATGTTTCATATTTTTATTTTTTTAATTCAACCCCACCCTTTATTTTGTTCTCTAGCCAGCTAGAAACTTGTTGAAGGTTGTTTTGGTTTAGGGTTATTCACTCACTCAATCACTCTCTGCTTCGTTTCATTATTTTAAAGCAATGATTGGGTTGTGGAGTGAGAACAATACTTCATGTGGACAAGAGTGGGAGATTTTTAGAATGAGTGCTGGAATTTATGGAATATAGCATGGGGTGTGACATAGACATTAATAATGTAACAAGAGTGTTATGCGGAATGGGATGTTTGATAGCATCAAAACTTTCATTAAATTTTTATATATCAACCAAAGCCTTAACTTGTAAAATGTCATTAATGGCAGTTCATTGGATTTTATATAAAAAAGAATTAGGGTTAAAAGAATTTTCAGACCTTTTAGTAAGTTTCTAATAATTGAGATGCTTTTATTTTTAAAACAATAAAAATTTTAATGGTAATTATTTTTACTAAAACTGTTATAAGGAATTAGGATTAAAATAATTTTCAGACCTTTTTAAGTTTCTAATAATTGAGGTTCTTTTATTATTAAAAAAACACTTTGAATGGTAATTATTTTTACTAAAACTGTTATGCGCGATAGATTAAAATGTCACTAAAATAATATGACCATGTTTTTTAATACTTTTTTCGGTCAAGTGAGAAAAGAATTAGAGTGTAAAGTGACTAACGCATGGTAGGACACCCAAAGTCCCAAAGCATATTGCTGCAACTAGTATTTATATGCAGATGAATAAGTATTATCAATTAGTATAACTCAGGTTGGTCATACTAGAAAAATTAGTGAGTAAAAGACATTTTTGTCCCCGATGGTTAATTAGGGTGTGACATTAGTTTTTCAAAAAAAATAGGAAAAAAATTGAAAGTGCGATTCATCAATTGTATTAGTTTAACTGTGTATTTAACTTGGGAATTAAGTAATTAATAATATTATTATATATTTAGGAACCAAACTAATAAGTGATTGAATTTAGAGATTTATTTGAAAAAAAAAATTGACGCCATATTTGAGAAAAAAAATAGTTTTAGGAATTCATGTGATAATGCTTAATACTTTTAGAGATAAAAAAATGATTTACTGAAAATTATTGCATGGCTTGATATTATCATGATCCCCATTAATTCCTACATAACATATAGTTAATAAAAAAAAGTTCTTAAAAATTAAAATACTTGACTATTTGGAAATATGAAAACGCAGTGGTCCAAGAGTGTCAAATAACTTCTTGTGGTACTGAATGCATAAGTGAAAGACAAGTGGTGCATATCAGTGGGATAAAGAGAGTAAGCAATACGCAGTTTGCAGGCGTGGTATTGTGTGGTGATTGCTGATAGTGTTTTCGTCCACAAGATTTGAATGGTGGGCCCATTGAGGTAAACCCTAGACCTGCCATAGGAAAGATGGCCCAACCCAAGTAATCTAAATCTGGATTTGCTCACTATACTGTTTTTGTTGGAATCAAATTCAATTCTCAAATACAAACATGTGGGTTGGAGCTCCCTTTCATATCTTTGACATTTGGCCATTCGTACTTTATCTGTGTTTAGTTTAAAAGAAGGAAGAGAATTTAAAGGAAGAGTGTAAAAAAAATGTCTTTTTATTTGAAATGATTGAAAAGAAGGTGGGGAAAGAAAGAGAAGAGGGAAAGTTCTCCTTTGGTTTACAAGTAATTGAATGTCTAATTTTGAAAAGAAAAAGAAAAAATAATGAAAAGATTATTTAATAGGTTTTTTGGATGTATAAAAAGTAGAAAGATATCTATTAGGATTACCTAGTGGTGGAGGATTTGAATATCATGCATAAAGTTTTAAGTTCAATCTTTATTTGGCTTGTACATAAAAAAAAAGTGGAAAGAAAAAATATATATAATGTAATATTAAATGAAGCTACAAGTGAGAAATTTTATTAAAGTATTGATGTTCAAATGCTATTTCAAACAGTGATTTAAAATTGTTATGAGTTAGTAAGATCACTACAAAAAAAATCGCTATTTCCGACGAAACAAATCCGTCGCTAAACTCGAAAATCCGTCGGAAAACCGCTTTTCCGACGGAATTTCCGACGGACAATAATCCGTCGGTAAAATGGTCGTAGGAAATTTTAGGCGTCGGAAACTTTTTTGTCCGTCGGTAATTTCCGACGGATTTATCCGTCGGTAATGACTCGTGGGAAATTTCCCACGGATTTATTCGTCGGAAATACACGTGTGAGCGCTTTTTACGTCGACACCTTCTAAGACGGTTTTTAAAATAACCGTCTTAGAATGTCATTTTTAAAATAAAAAAATTGAGGATTCTAAGACGGTTTTTTTCATAACCGTCTTAGAATGTCTTTAAAAAAAAATCAATTAGACGGGCAACAAATTTTCTTCACACCTGCATCAATGGATATAAAAAACCTTCATTAGAAGGGCAACAAATTTTCTTCTTTTTATTGCTTTAATACTTCCAAGGTTTAGTAAAACTATTTACAACATGGTTTTTTAACTATTTACAAAATGCTTTCCTAGAGGAATATTAAATCAAGGAATTAAACATAGGTATTGGGAAATACTAATCACATGGAACAAGACCATTCAGTTATAATTCTTACATTGGAAGGAGACTTAAATAAACCATGTTCATTTTATGAATAATACATAATGTTGTTCAAGCAAGAAAACAATAAGCATACTACCCAATTGATATAAAGTCTATCCAATTGAAAATTATAAACTAACATAACAAACAATACAGTGGCTAAATCCTTAAAAGAAAAATCTAATTGTACAAAGACAAATTAATTTCACACTTATTAAGAAAGTTAGTTTATTTTATTAAATTATGTTATTTTCAGTTAAAAAATAAATATTTTTCAAAACTGTTCTTCATTAAAATTTGATATTAAGCATAAATTTTCTATTAAATGAAAGATATTTTAAAAATAATCTAATTAAATAAGACAAAAATAATAAAATTTTGCTTATATTTAAGAAAAAAGAAATTGATTTTATTAATTAAATTGTCTTACCTGCACATTGCATGCAATTGAGCGTATGATTAAGACCACTATCGTTGGGGGCCCATATATGCCCCCATAATAAGTTAAGCAATTTTACCCCACCAAAAGAATGACATACAATTAAATAATGTCATCTTTCAACTGAACTAAAGGAGGCTAAATAAAAAATAATTAAATGTATAGTTTGATCTAATGGAGGCCTCCAACATTAAAGGAACAAAAGCATCTAAAATGAACGAAATTCACTTTTGGTCTTCTAAATTAATAAAATATATAACAGCTGAATAGTTTAAAGTAGCTGTAAGCCCAACAGATGCATTTTAAAATTAGATGCAAAATTCTAAACCTTCTATTAATCTAAAATCTTTCAATTTCTTCAAATTCTTTTAACCCGGCCTTCAAAAATGGTGTATTGAGCATTCAAAGAATAACAGAACCTGGATTGATGATATATATGCTTCCACAAGGTCGTGGGGTTTCCAAGGCTAAAACTTACTTTCGTTAAAAACAAAGTAAGTTTGGAGCTTTTCATGAGAAACCATGCGTGGTAAGGGAAAGTAAGGTTAGGAATCTAAGACCACACAATGATTCTCCTATAAGTAGAGAAGGGTAAAACTTATTTCTCTAGGATGGAAATATTATATATGTTTATTGATTGATTTGATATAGTATATCAAATTTCAAAATTTATATTCAAATTCAAAGTGATTAAGGTTTAAACTTATTTCTCTAGGATGGAAATATTATATATGTGTTGTAGATTTATTAATTTTATAATACTTTTAGTAATAATTCTTCTAATTATTAAATAAAATACTAAATAAATTTTTAAATATTAAATATATTGTTTACCAATATGAGAGAGGATATCGCAGTGTATGTTTGCATTCCAATTCTTTGATATTGTTGAGCTCCATAAGCCCCTCTCAAAAAATTGTTTCCAGTCCACTAGCCATTCCCATCTATCAGCCGCACATGCAAATTATCAAGGCACCAAGTTACAAGGAAATGAAATAATGGTAATTTTTAGCAGCATAACACAATTGAAATAGCAACAGGCATTCTAGTTGCAGCAGGCATTGTGTTATCCAAGTAGGGTGTAACAATAACAAGGTCAAACTTTCCATTCATGTAACAAGAATTAGTAATAATAAAAAATAAATGGAGAAATAGAGATAAAGATCAATATAGAATCGCATACATCCCTGAGTCAAAATAATAGGTAACACCATATATGACAAACACTAAGGTCTGAACAATCTCAGGGCCAGCAATATATGAAGCTAAATGTGGTCACTCTTAGAACATGTCTAAAACAAAAAAATATTTAAAAAGGTTCTGCCACAGGATTTCACTCATTTAATATTCAATTTCACATTTTGAACCAGATAAAACCAATTGCCACAATCAGTTATATATTGGAACAGTAATAAACATAATCCCATCAAGTTATTTACCCGCTTATACCTCGCAAGTACTAAAAAATCATTATTTTGAACCAGCTCCAAGATCTCCTCTTCTCTTTTATTCTCTGTTGTTCTCAAATAATGATAAGGAGCACTGTGCATGTCAAGAAAATGAATCACCTCATTGAAATAAATTAAAAATCAAATAAAATAAAGAGACATAAATTAATTTAGCAACATAGTTTCTGAAATTGCACCTAATTACACAAGTCATATCCACTAAGAGTCTTCCACCCTGCCATCCATGTAACAAATCAATCAGACAGTGGTCCTGCAACAATAGAAAGAAACCTTTATTTTAACACAAACTTGTAGCAGTACGAACCGGGTAAGGCAATAAAGGCATCAGAGCGCTTGGCCATCTCTGCTTTTCTTTGATGCATGTCTGCTACTACCTTCACTTCCCCCACTGTTTCTCCAGTGAGCTGCAATCCAAATTATTATAGTAACTCATCAAACAAACAACTTCATAGTAAATCAGAAACAACTTTTGTGTGTGAGAGAGAGAAGAGTGAGAATTGCCACAAGAATCTAAAGTGGCTATATGGAACTAGGAGAGAAGGACAAAATGGTTCAGAAGGGAAGACCCCAGATTGCCAGGTGTATGTATTCATGGATAATAAATAATAAATCTTATAAATAAATAAAATGTGACTTGTTTGTGAGTGAGCTCAATATACTAGTTCCACTCATTAGGAACCGCACATGAATCACAAAAAAGGACAAGTGTGTTTGAAGTTCAGATATTGGGATAACAAAAGTATGTTCACTTGAATGCCAAAGAATTGGAACAAGAGCGTATATTATTATTGTGCTAAGATAGGGAAAACATGTAGATAATTCTCTCTGTGTCCCCTTGCATATGTGTTTGGTCATTTTCTTTTTATCATTTCCAATGAAATGCTTCCAAAACACCTTAACATTACCTCTCTTGGCATAAGTGTCTTGGGAATAACTCTGCACACAAAAGCAAGACAAAATAATAGTTTACTTCAACAAATTCAATATATACTACATAACATGAGACCACACAAAGAAGATGCTTGCTTACCCAGTTACATGGCAACCACCCTCATAAACAGCCTGAGAAATCAACCCCATCAAACCAATGCTGCCCCCTCCATATACTAGATCAATATTTCTTGACACCTTATCAATACCAAACAATATCATCAGTATATGTATATGTTAATAACTCTGATTTCGTGAATCTAAGAAAGCAGAGAAGTTGAAATGAAAACTAGTTGACTATGCCAGTTTGTAAATCCTAGTATCCTAGAAAAGCAGAACTCAAACAGGCCCTTAATCAATATCACCAACAAACTAACACGGATATATACAGAGCAAGAAAAGCAGAACTCAAACAGGCCCTTTATCGAACACTTGGCACGCAGAGATCCCTGCATTTTCCGTACAAGTTGACAAAGGAGTTGGCCACGGCGATGAAGGACAGAGGCGTGTGGATTTGTTTTCCCAACCTAAGATCGTGGACGGCGGCGGCAACCTTGAGGACTGCGGGGAAGGGATGAAGCACCCACGGTGCAGACCATCGCCGCTTCTCTTTTGCCAAGTGAAGGACTGAGGTCGTGGACAGCGCAACCTTGAGGACTGCGGGGAAGGGATGAGTGAGAAGGGGTAAGACATACCTGTGACGGAGGAAGCGGTACTCGTGACGGAGGCGGCGATGACCGCGGAGTCGCACAGCTTGTCGGTGAGCACAATGGGAGAAGTCGCACAGCTTGTCGGGGAGCAACTGTCCAAACACGGGAGACGGCTAGGGTTCGTTTGCTGTCTATTTGGGATAAATGAGAATTTCCGAAGGATTGAGAAGCCATGGGAAAATGGTGGTGGGAAAACTCAAATTTCCGACGGAGGGTCGTCGGTGGGAAAACCACAGTCGAAAATTCCTGATTTTCCGGCAGAAAATGCTCCATGGGAAAAAGGCCATCGGAAATCGGCGCTTTTTTTGTAGTGGATAAGTTTATAATTTACTAAACACGTTTATTTTAGTAAAAATAATAGTATAAAATAAAAGTTATAAATTAGTGCAAAATTTTCTCACACACAACCTAAATATAAAATTAATCAGACGCAATCTTAACCAATAATATATTAACTAAATTTTCTCATACCTATTACGTATATAAAACAAAATTTATCAATAGAATTATAAAAACTGTCGGTAACCATTTTGTTCAGTCTGGTGTCATTATCTGATGTAGTGATAGTGAGGTTCATTGCTTTTTCTCTTTCAATCATTTTATTTTATTTCTCTCTCCATTTTGTTTTTTTACCGTGCAAAGCGTAGGATTACCCTCTAGATTTGAATTTTTTTTTTCTCCTATGTAACAACCTAAAAATCATCTCACATAATTTCTCTTCCTTTCTTTCTTTTCACTCTTTCATTATATTTTTTTTCCCTAAAACAAACAAAGCGTGAGAGAAGTTTCAATATTTGCTTACTCTATCTCTTGGTTTCCTAGTTGCGTCTGAAAATGCATATTCTAATTTTAGGGCACTGTTGTTTTGTTTTGACCTGTGCGTGTTAGCCCAATCATTTGTTATCCTTACTGTTTTTAAAATCACTGTTGAAGAAAAAATGGGTCCAGTGCTATGCATGAATAAGCCACGTCTAACTCATATATTTCTAGACACAAAAATATCAGGGATAAGAGAGGCTATGTAATTTCAAATTTCAATATAAGGCATGTATAGGATTAAACAAGTGTTTACAAACCAACATGAAATTAGGCAGAATGGTAAACAAGCTGTATTCTTAAGAGAAGCTACAAGAGTTTGTGTTCTGATTTCTATTTATAATTAAGGAGAGCCAAAACTCTTTGAAAATATTATTAACACTCAAAAAAAGTTTTAGGGTATCCTAAAAAAATGCTTATCTTTGTAGATTATTTATTTTGAAAATTCTTGATATATAGCAATTATTAATTATAGTTTAAGTAGTGTTCACGCTAATTTACACAAACGTTCACTAATTCGTTTATCTAATCCTATCAAAGGCAATTTATCCATGTCAGAGGCTAAGAATTTCACAATTTATTGGCCATGTCCTTACTCCTCTTGAAAAATAGAAATTGATAGAACTAAAGATTCAATCATGTATGTATATAAATAAATAAAATAATGAATCAGGTAAAGATGTAACCAGTACTTTCTAGTTTTCTTCACATCCCATCCTTATGGGTCACTAAGTCTATTCATTTGGGCTCAAAAGTCGTGACCTAAACCCTTTATGTCCACTCATTTTCCTTTAGTATTTATCATATGACTTATTTAATTCACTTATATCTGTTAAATTAAAGTATTTTTATCCTAATAATCAAAGATGATATTAATAATTTATTATAACTCAGGTATTTTATTCAGTCAACTCTGAGTTAAATTTTCTTACTAATTAAAGTATACTTATTTAATAATAGCTTAATTTTTCATTAACTCGTGTTAAATAATTTTAGAAAAATATCTATATATAATCAAATATAAGAGAAAATGTTTTTTTTTTCAATTTTAAATGTATTATCTCTTTTAATTTATACATAGTAATGCACAAAATACTCATTCATTTGTCAACCTTCAAAAGAAAATAAAATTTCATTCATTCCAAAAATCTAATCCATTTGTTTGGCTTTTGTTTTCTTGTCCCTTTAACACACCCACATTTGCATGGTTTGGATTAGTCATTGACTTTTAGAACAAACATAAATGGTGAAACACTGAAACTTGTACTTTTTGCCGAACCAATAAAATCTATTTTGGATGTAAAATTATATCTTGTGTCTAACTTATTTTATTGTGAAGTTTTATGTTGCTTACTCGAATAAGGGAAATTTATGTTCTAACCCTCGCCACTATTTTGATACTACAATTTCTTAATACTCAAAGAAGTTAATTTAAAAATATATTAAGTTAATATTTTTTTATATGAAAAAAAACAGAAGATAAAAAGAAAGAGAGGTGCAGCACAGCACAGACCATTAGCCATGCTATTAGCCACAACTTAGTGAATGACTAAAAAAATTCATGTCCCACTAAGACAAGACTGTTGGAGCTTTCTGTAAGGATTGAAATATTGATTTTTCAAATTAGAGATCTAAATCTCGTTAGTCTTGGATTCCGTTCCAAAATCTCTACGCTTTTATGTTTTTCGCCACAAATTATTTGTGGAAGGAAAAGGCTCTTGATTCTATTGGAATTAATGGGCTTTCCTCTTTCTTTTTTATTTTTACCGGTATATGAATGTTACATTTCAAGTAAACTCCGCATAGTTTATTACTTGTAATAATTATGTGATAAAGGAAGGTCGTCACAAAATACGTAAAACAAAATATGGTCAATCAACCCTGAAAAAACATTATTTATGTATTCAAATATTACCTTATTTTCTTGGTCATGTTTCTTATATTGACAAACTCAAATAACCTTAATAGTTAATATATAAAGTAATATATGCTTTTAATATATTCTTTAACATAGATAATGATTTGAGTAAATTTTAATTTTACAAAACTAATTCTTAGAATTAACAATAGTTATAACTATTGTCAATAATATTTTAGAAGTACTGTATGCACTTAAAAAAGAATGTAATTTTTTTTATACAATGTAACACTCATGCTAGAGTATGAATTTCTTTTGTGATCATATATTATGATATATTTATTTAAAAACTTATGAGGGTTATCACCTCAATTCATCTTTTTTATAGGATCAAATTTTCAGCATCTCATATGAATTTCTTTAGATAATTTACTAGAAAAAAATATAGAAATCAAAAGCAAAAATGGATTGAGGTGAGAAATGATATAACAATGTCACAAATTAATAAGTTGAAATAAAGATTCGTCACTTTGAATTAGAAAATTCAAATATAAGAAGTAAGTTGTTCCTAAGAATTTAGAGAAAGTTTTCTCTTACAAAACTTCATTACAAAATGAGTCAAAACTAAATATTCTCCTATTATACTATAGACTACCCGGGCTCATTACTAAAGGCACAAACATAAGCTAAAAATATTAAAAGTTAAACAAATTAATAAAAGAGGTTTAAGTCCAATACAAATGATAAGATCCGATGAAAGCTCAAATACAAAATATGTCTATTCCAAGTGAAGCTCCTTGGGTAGATATTCATCATTCCCTCTTTTTTCAAAGAAATTCGTCCTCGAATTTAACACTTGATTACCGATATAAACAAACAAAATGCAAATTTTATTGAAAGTTGCATCAAGGAAATCCTACATCTAATGAGACTTTTTAAGAGGGAAAATATATTATCATTGAAGTATCTTATCGCCCATCCTCTAGGGTAAATAACAAACCTAAAGAAGCTATTACCTATCATTTTCAAGACAATAATGGCCCATGAAACAATAACCTAAGCTTAGCATGTTCAACTTTAATGCCTCCATTTCAAATATTATGTATTTTCATGTGAGGCTCTATTTAATGCTCATTCAATATATGCATGCTTATTTGAAAATTCAAGATATCCAGTAAATTCTTATCTTGAGCTTCTCCATCAAAAGAATCATGTAATGACATCAAAGGCATACAAAGTATAATATCTTTCAACATATGCATATAGAGTTCATCATTTTCAACATTTCCACAAACAACAACACAGATAGAGGAGGGCTCGTCATGATCATAAAAGTCCAAATGATGTGCATTTATCTTAAATCTCAAGGACTTGGTAGTTGGCACCATCACCTAAAACAATACCATGCAAACCATAAGCAGCATATAATTCACAAGCATTTTGGATTAACATATGATACACATCAATTAAATCAAAAGGTTTAGAGATAGTGTAGGCCAAAATTTTCTTCTCTCTATTATTGCATTGATCTTCATATGTCTCTACTTCTTCTCCAAATTGTTTTGCCCATTGATCCTTGATCTACAACTCTTCCTAGGGCATCAATACAAAATAATTTATATGGTTAGGTGCACAATCAAATTCACAAGAAGAATTAAATGCATAATCCAAGTTAGGAGAAGAATTTAGAGTTTTGCACTCTACCTTTGAGGACTCCTCTTCAATTTATTTCACAAGAGAATCATCACTTTTGAACAAAGCTTTGCATTCATCCTTTGAAAGCATTTCATCAAATTCCTTGAGCAAAAAATCATCACAAACAATCAAAGAATTAGAATGAAAACAAGAATAATCATATTCCTCTTTATGTTTTGCTCTCTCTTTTTCACTCTCATTTTCAATTATTTCTTTCTTTCTCTTTTCTTTCTTTTTCTTTTAATCATTTCTCTCTTTTCTTTTTCTCTTATCTCCTGATGTGGGCATTGATAGGTCATGTGCCCCACTCCTTCACATATGGAGAACTTCATAGTACTAGTTTTAATCTTTGAAGATGAACTCTCCCTCTTTTGCATGGTTTTCCAACTTGACTTGTCATACCTCTCATTGTCTCTATCTGTTTTCTCTTTGTCTCAACTTCTCTCAATCTCTCTTCATGCCTCTCTCTCTCTCTCAATTTTCTCTTTATAACTCCTTTTCTCCATATACTTATGCTTCCTAACTTCCTCTTCTTTTTTTTGCTTATTTTCTCCATTACTCTCTTTTCTACATTTTTCAATCTCTCACTATTTATTTGGAAACTCCTCTGAATGCTATCAAATTCCTAATTATACTCTATTTTCATTCTCTTCATTTCATCATTAAGTTTCTTCAATTCCACCAAGAATGCATCATTACTAGTTGAAGTCATACCTACAAGAAAATGGTTAGCACAAATAATATATATATACACACACACACACTCACTCACCTTAGTGTTTCATTCAAAATCCACTTGTGTTTCATTCAAAATCCACTTGTGTTTCTCCCTTTTAAGACATTTTTTCTCTAATGAACACACTTGTCCTTTTCCACTCAAACTCCTCTTTAGTTCTTAAGAACCACTCTCAATCACCAATTAAAAATTTATATTCAAAGTGAAATGTAACAAATCCTAACTCAACTTAAGAGTCCAAAGATAAAAGAAATGAAAGAAAACTCCAATTAGAATGTCAAAGGAAAGACAAGACTGGAAAACACAAGAGTAAGAGCAACACAAACTAAGAAACCCCAAAAAAAATTACAACTGTTTAAGAACTAGTGTACTCAAGAGAGACAAAGTGACATAAAAATGTATTAAAATGAAAGAACTAAGCAATAATGTATAAGGACTTTGTATTGGCATTTTTTTTATATTTCCAATGGTAATCATATTTTTGGCCCCAAAACTTTTCATGTTTGCAATTTGGTCCCTATATATTTTTTTTTTGTATTTTCACTTTTATCAAAATATTTTTATTTTTGTTTTAGTCCTTTTCTATTTCTACTAACTCCTCAAATTTAAGCTAAAAATATTAAAAGTCAAACAAACTAAAAAAGAGAAACTTAAGTGCAATACAAATAATAAGGTCCAACAAAAGTCCAAATATAAAATATGTTTAATCTATTTTCTTCCAAATGAAACTTCTTAGGTAGATGTTGATCACAATTACCTTGAGCTAAAATTCAATACAAATTTATTTCTTTTTCTATAATTTTGATCCAGTTTCCATTACAATTCTTAAAAATTTCATTGGAAGACTCAACAGTGCCCTACTTGTGCATTTTACTTCCAGAGTATATGGAGTTCACTTCACCAAGAATTTTTTTAGTTACTATTTACACTCATTATTACTTATACACTCCCCTTCCCATTATTTTTCCCCCTAAATTACCCTGATACATACACTCCCCCACATATGTCTTTCCTCCCATACTCATTAAAAAAACACACCTTCCCCTTCCCTGACTCTCTTCGGAAAAGAAAAGAAAAAAAAATACTCTGCTCAAAATGAAAGTGTATTTTTAGAAAAAATACTCGCTTTCCGTCTTCCTCTAAGCAATTGTCTTTCGTATCTGTAGTTGGAATTTTCGCGCTTCTTACTTTACCTTCCTTCCTCACCTTCTAATTTTGTAATAAGTTCCACACTTTCACATCCCACCGCTCCAAATATCCTTTCTTTTTTTATAACCCATTTGACTTTAGCCTCTGCAGAGTGGAACGTTCAAAACTGACATGGAGAGGGGGAGTGTTTTTTTTTTCTGAAACAAAGTTATATGAGAGGGAGTGTATTTGTGTGGATAATTTTGGGGGAAAAAATCAAAAAGTAATGGGAAAGGGGAGTATGTAAGTAATAAGGGAAATTGTAAATAGAAACTACCTTTTTTCACATATATAACATGATAGCCAAAGCCCATATCCATTTCCCTTTTACTATGCAATCAAGAAACAAAAAAAGTGAAAAATACTCAAACAAATATATATATCTTTAACTCCGTTTTACTTGCCCTTCTGCAACATGAATATTATACTTACCAACAAAAGGGGCATCTATGGATCCCACCCATAATATCCCATCTCTTTCCTCCACTTCACTAATAGACCTCCCTCTGCTCCCATTTTGTTCTTCAACAATTTCTAATATATCACCCTGCTCACTTAGCTTAATTGCCAATCCAGTACCCTTTTTAGCTTAGCCACATATGAATAAGCTTTTGTGATGTCCAAAAAAGGAAGCCTAAGCAAAAAGTTTTCCAATCCAAGGATATGATAGAATCCATTTGATAAGTTTTTCTCTTCTTGAGTAAATTCCCATCCAAAACCCTTCTCTTGGACTCCGTTTGATGTTGTCTGGGAAACCTGGTAGATCAGAAAAGACATCCAAGGTTCCAGTTTTTGGTGTTTCTAGCCACATGTTGTGGTCTCTATTATTAAAATATAGAGTCTATTTGTATATAAGATTAGAAGTGTTTTGACTTGTATCCAAATAGGTCAATAGTCACCATCTTTGTTTAATGCTACTCCATTTGCAAACTAGAGATTCTTTAGAAGAACGCTAACTTGATCACTTTGTGTCTCATATTTCATTAGCATCCCCGTCTTATCTCTGCTTAGGACCAAAGAGATGTAATTCCTGCATTTTGCATTTGACAAATACTATCAAAATGTTAAAGGGAAAACATGATTGCATCAATCTTAATTTCTAACTGTAAGACGAAAAGAAAAAGATAAAGATAGAGGCATCAATTGCCTTTAGTCCCATTTTTAATGTAAAAATAAGGATACAGAAGTCTTTGATTAAAAATTCACTTTAATATGGAATAAAATTATTCTACAATAAGAAAAAGGAAAATGCAAAAGAAGGTTGTTTGAACTTTTGGATTTCATTTAAATTTGCTAGTGCTCATGTGCACTTTTGGAGTTGCACATGGATGATCACTAATAATAATCAGTGGCTTGAATTTTCATGATAGAGACATTAACTTTCTTAATCCATCAATTAATTAATAATTTACCTATACGATGGGCCACAAAAAAGTATTATAATTTAATGTTAGAGTATGATGTGTGCTAACTTAAGAAGCATTGATACTTCAATTTATTTCACATATTTGTATCTGATACGTATTTGATATTGATACTCTTAGATATATTTGTTAGTATCTATATATTTATATAATACACAATTTTAATTTAATTCTTATGAAAAATTAATTTAATTTTCATATCTTTATTTATTTTTAATTTAATTATATTATTGTTTGTAATTGTTATAATATTATTTGTTAGAATTTTAACTTCATAAAATATATTTGAAATATAAAGTATAATACTTTTTATTTCTATACTTGACAATTTTTTTATTTAATTATTATTATTATTATTATAAATAATTATTATCATTATAATGTCATTTATTATCATTATGCTAATAATTTATATGTAGTGTGATATTTAATTAAAAATTTAAAAATATTTTTAGAGACCAAAATGATAATACATAATTAAGTTCAGAGATTAAAATATTAATAAATGATTAAGTTCAAAAATTAAAATGAAAGCAAATTACTAAATTTAGATATTAAATCAAAAGATCAATTTATTAACACTTGACAACCTATCACATCATTACTTGAAAATATTTTATTTGAGTTAACATAGAAAATTATTGATAAGACTAATTTTTGGTAGTTTTTACAAATTCGGAGACAATTTTAGTTTTCTATCTTTTAGGAATCTATCTAACAAATTCAAGACAAAAATGGGTAAAAACTTTTGGATTTATTATGAGTTAAATTGAGAATGAGTGAGTAATAGTTACCTCCTTTGGTATTTTGAACTACTGCTGGTGAATTACACTGCTCCAGTTCGTTGATCAACATTCAAACCGTTAGTAAATGCCAAGGGTTCACCTTCTACAGTTGATACGAGTCTTCTAGTAGTCCCACCATTGGGACCAACAACAACTAGGCCCTTGTAAGAATCAGCAATTTAAAGGCCATTCGATAGTGTGCTAGAGCACAACGCAAAGTGGATATGATAAAATAATTTCTTACAATACTAGTTTTTGAAACCCTATTTTGTTTTCTATTTTTATTTTTTTACTATCGGCAAAAGATAATATATTAATAAGATTGGGTATAAGATGCACCCAAGCAAATCCAAGGCAAGGAAAATAAAAAAGCTTACATATGTAGTGATTATTAAATATTTTTGAACTAGACAAGTTCAATATCTTATAACTACCTTTACATAATAAAAAGCCCGTCATATACAACCTCCCTATAATTTGAACATTCCACATAACTATAGGCACCACGGCATTTTTAGTCCAATGAAGCCGAGACCTATATAAATGTTCCTAGAACCTCACCTAGCCATGAAAAGAGACAAGGCACAAATTCACAAAATTCCATCCAATGGTGTGTACACTAAAATTTGTGTTCCCTGCATAGCAACCGTGAACCGTGTAATGCACTTCCCAGGTCCCAGGGGAAATAGACCATTGATTGAATGAGGCAATAAACTTGTTATCCTTACCCTGTAGCCATGCCTGAGCCGAAAATAAATTCCTTTGCAACAAAATTTGTGAATCAAAAGCTCCCACCTTTGAAAATACATTCATTTCTTAAGTTTCAAATATTCCAAACCTCCGCTACCAAAACCACCCTCCGTATATCTTTCTCATGTTTCACATGAATGAAATGGCCATGTTGTCAAAAATGTTGTTCCGGTGAGTTTGGAAGAACGATGACACATGAATCCAAGCGTAACATGCTTTCCAAGTCTCCATTATCTTTTGACAAGAGAAAAAACAATGATTGAGGGATTCTTCTTCAACTCCACAAAAAGGGAAAATACAATCATCTTTATCCACAAGAACATTCCTAGTTTTGAGATTGTCCTTTGTGGGTAATCTATTCAACATGATCATCCACACAAGAAAAAAAGCCTTCGGTTGTGCCGCCAACTTCCAAATATTTTGCATCAAGGTCACCACCAAGTCCATATGTAGTGCTTTATATGCCAATTTAACCGCAAAAGTTCCCGAATTATCCATCTCCCAACACCAAGCACCATAACGCTCAATATACAAATTCATCACATCATTTATCTTATTCCACTCTTCTCTTCCTATCCTCCAATTCAATGGATGTAAATTTTCTATCATTAATATCGTTTTGGTACAACAAGTCATGAAAGATGCATGTCGAAAGGCACGTTTACAATAAAAACTTCTTTCTTTCAGTTCTTTAAGTACTATTTTTCACGTTAATTACTCGCATATAAATTAGGAAAACACCTAGCAAACACACGACAAGTTTTAACATTTTTAATTACGCAAAATTACAATTTTTATCCGTCAAATTCTATATGTAAGTATGTACTGTATATCTGAAAATAATTATTTTTAAAATATATATATAAAAATAAATAAATTCTGAAACACCTTTCATTTATTAACCCTAGGCAGAAAGGACCAAGAATAAATAGAAATCAAAGAAAGTTTTAATTTGACCCCACCGTATCTTCGATAGGTAATAAAAGAATATTATTCCGTTAATTTGTGGCCTTTATCTTTCCACCTCTTCCAAAGATAATCCCACATTCTCCTCTTTAATGTCCATATCTCCTTCTCAATTCTAATAATATTGTTATGGATATTGCCAAAATGATTGTTATTTCACTCTTTCAACTTCTCTTTAAGTATGAAAGCTCCTCTACCATGCACCACCAATTGCCCCCAAGCCTCCTCTACAAAATTCTTGAATCTTGTATCTTCAAACCAACAACAAGGGTCCTAAATGGCTTAGACCCCCAATCTATATCATCCACTTTCAACAAGATTGGACAATGGTCCGATATGTTTCTATTCAACACATATTGGGAGCTTCCCTCCCCCCCTCCCCCCTTCTCCCAAGAGGCAATCCAATCTTTAGACACCACAAAACAATCAAGTCTACTCCTTGTTTTGCCATTTGACCTAAAGTAAGTGAATTTTCTCCCTATCAAAGGGATGTCCTCTACTTCGATACTTTGAATAAATTGATTAAATTTCCTCATTTCTCCACTTCCATGATCAACCTCACCTTCACCTTCCCTCTCCCTAGACTCCTCGCACTATTGAAATTCCTCATAACACACAAGTTGGTCCATGAGTTACTCTCTTTTAATTGAATTAAATCCCTCCATAACCTTCTCTTAGCTTCCAAGTCATAGGGAGAATATAGATTAATAACCGTGACATGATGTCCGTCCTCCAACCGTTTGCCTTCTAATCCAATGTAACCATTATCCTAAAAAGAGTTATTCAAAGTAAATGTTTTCTTGGACCACAAACATAATAAGCCTCCAGCATAGTTCATGGATGGCTGACTAACCCACTGCACTTCGTTGGCATCCCATAATGCTGGACACAAAAGCTTATTAATAACCTCCTTCTTGGTTTCTTGAAGACATACCAGCTGTAAACCCCCTCCTTTACCACTACATCTTTTTATGAATTTCCATTTTAAACCCCTTCCTTAAGCCCTCTTACATTATAGGATGAGCTTCATTTAATACTTGTATCGTTCTCTTTTTCAAACTTATTTTCAGCCTTAGTTGCCTCATCTTGATCCCTTTCCTCTAAATGCTCCATTTTGTTCATCACTAAGCATTCATTCTTCTTAGCAGTGACCCCATATTTGTCCCAAATCCCCACAATTTTCTTGCTTGTGCTCAACATCACTAAATTTGGTCAAAGTGTCAAGAATGGAGTTACCTGAGGTCTCTTGGCATGAGTTCCTCGAAGAGGTTTCACAAACCATCGTGGGAGTGTTAGATATTGTGTTCGGTAGTGTAGACTCTCCTTCAGCTAAGTTTTCTTAGCGCAATATCCCCATTTAGGCCTGCTTTACTTGTTGAACCATTTTTAATTGTGTGGCTCAAGTCATAAAATCCATTTTCCTTATTAGCAGCCCCTATGTCAATCACGTGAGAGCACGAATGGGTCTTAATGGCCACTCTCTCTTTACTGTAAATATTTTAAAGGCACCAAGGAAGGAAAGAAAATCCATAAATCTGGTTTTGGTGGGGAGTGCTCTTCCCGTAAAAAACTATGATTTTAGCTTCTTGGAACATTAGGGGCTTCCACATGCCCCTTAAGCATCTTGCGATGCAAAGATTTTGGAAGTCCAAGAATGTGGATGTTGTGGCTATCTTGGAATCAAAGCTAGATTGTCCTTTGCTAGATGGAATCATGAAAAGAAGATTTTTTAATTGGAAGTATGCTCACAATTTTGGCCATCATAATGGTGGTAGGATTGTTCTTTTATGGAAGGCTGAGCATGTGCAGTTGGATGTTTTGGAGTCAACATCTCAAGTTGTGCATTGTAGGATGTTGTGCAAAATTACGGGGAAGGTTATTTGGGGGTCTTTTGTTTATGGGCTCCACTCTATTTGCACTAGGAGATCTCTTTGGCAGTCTTTGATGGGCTTTGAAAATCAGGTGGCTGATCCTTGGGTTTTAATGGGGGATTTGAATAGTGTGTTAAGCCCTAGTGATAGAGTTAATGGCAGTCCTATCACTGATTATGAAATGGCAGATTTCTACCACTATTGTTCAGAGTTGGGCCTCCGAAATTTGAAGACTTGTGGCTCTAATTTTTCCTGGACGAATAGGAAAATCTGGAGCAAAATAGACCTAGTCCTTTGCAACCCTCTTTGGCTAGTGGATTACTCTCACACTTATGCTGTGATATCTAATATGGAGACTATTTCGGATCACTCATCTCTGATTTTGAACACTAATCCTTTAGTTTTTCGGGGCAATAAGGCTTTCAGATTTAATAATGCAATTGTGGAAAGTAGGGACTTTTTGCCTGTTGTGGCATTGGCTTGGGCTGATTCAGTTGAGGGGCACAAAATGTTTCAGATTTGTAGGAAGCTGAAGTTTTTAAAGCCTGTGTTGAAGAACCTGTTCAAGACAGAATTTAGTGATATGGCAGCCCGTATTGAAAGAACAGAAAAGGAGTATCTTGATTTACTTCATAATGTCCAGCAGGACCCATCCAATAGCAATCTGATTGTGCAAGCAGCTTTGGCCAGATCCTCAGCAGGCCAGCTTAGGCTGGCTGAATCTAGACTCATTGCTCAGCTAGCTAAAAACAAGTTCTTGGTGAATTCAGATGGAAACACGAGTTTTTTCTATTCTCTCATTAATAGGGACAGGAATTCTAGGTTCATTGCAGCTATTTTAAAGGATGATGGGCAGTCTACATCTTCCCAAGCTGAGATAGGCAGTGAGTTTGTTCAACATTTTATTTCTTTGTTGGGAATCCAGGCTCACTTTTCCCCCCCCTTCCATGGTTGTTTGTGCGAATGGGCCTAAAGTATCGGCTGATATGTACCCAGATTTTTCATTAAGCTTGTTTCTAAGGAAGACATTTGGGAGGTTGTGGCCAACATGGATGGGAATAAAGCCCCGGGTCCGCATGGTTATAATGCCTTATTTTTCAAGAAGGCTTGGCATATTATTGGTGATGATGTTTGTGAGGCGGTATAGGATTTTTTTGCCACAAGAAAGCTCCTTAAGCAAATAAATCATGCGTTCATAGCTCTTATCCCCAAAGTTGAGAATGCTAACAAAGTCAACCAATTTAGGCCTATTTCATGCTGCAACTTGCTGTATAAAATTATTTCTAAGATCCTAGCCAACAGATTAGTTCCCGTGTTGAATTCCATAATTGATAGTTCCCAAACTGCTTTTGTTAAAGCTAGGAGTATGGAGGATAATGTCTTCCTTGTCCAAGAGCTTCTTAGAAAATATTCCAGAAAAAGAAGTACTCCGAGATGTATGCTCAAGATAGACCTCCACAAAGCTTATGATTCCATATCTTGGGATTTTCTTGGCTGGATGTTGCATGAGCTGGAATTTCCTCCAAATTTCAGCAAGTGGATTATGGAGTGTGTCATGTCCACCATCAATGGTTCTATTTTTGGTCACTTTGAAGGGAAGCGGGGGCTTAGACAAGGAGATCCGCTTTCACCCTATTTGTTTGTTATTTGCATGGAATATTTGTCTAGAGACTTAAATGGGATGAGGACCAATATGTTGTACAATTATCATCCAGCTTGCTCGGTGCACAATATAACTCATCTAGCTTTTGCCGATGATATCATGCTTTTCTCTAGAGGTGATTTTCCTTCCGTGGCCACTATCTACAGCAAGCTCCAACATTTTTGCAGCACGTCTGGCTTATCTATTAGTGCTGGAAAGTCTATTATTTTCTCGACTGGTATGGATGCTCAAACAGTCATGGATATTCAATCGTTTAATGGGTTTGAAATGGGATCTTTTCCAATTAGATACCTTGATATTCCCCTCATGACATCCCATTTGAATGTTTGTCATTATTCTCCTCTTTTTGACAGAATTGGTGGCCTTATTCAGAATTGGCATGGCAAAACGTTTTCCTATGCAGGAAGACTAGAGCTGATCCAGGCAGTGGTGGGGGGAATTGTTAACTTTTGGATGACAATGTTCCCTCTTCCGATTTCAGTCATTGACTGCATTGATGCATATTGTAGAAATTTCCTTTGGGGGAAATCTGACCATGGCAAAAAGAAGCCCCTAATTGTGTGGAAGATTATTTGCACCCCCAAAGAGGAAGGTGGTCTTGGAATTCATAGCCTCAAGAGTTGGAACCAGGCGCTTTTGACTTGTACATTATGGGACATCTCTAGTGATAAGGACTCTTTATGGGTCAAGTGGGTTCACCACTATTATTTGAGAGGTTCTTCGACTTTGCTTTACTCAGCCACCAAGAATGATTCTGCTCTAATCAAGCGGTTGTTCAGTATTCGTGATTTTATTTGTGATAAAGAGGGCACTTCAAATTTGGGACAGGTTATTGATTCATGGATTTTGGCTGGCAGATTTTATGCTTCATGGGCATATAATTATTTTAGATGTATTAAGCCTAAATTGTACTGGACCAAGGTGGTGTGGAATGCTGGAATTCCACCTAGGGAGGCGTTTATTTTATGGCTGGCAGCTCACAAAAAGTGTTTGACTCTTAATAGAGCTCATTTTCTTGACAAAGGCGTTTTGTGCCCTCTTTGTAAATCTGATATTGAAACAAATGACCATCTTTTTTTCAATTGCAGATTGGTGCTTCGAGTGTGTGCTGATATTAGAGATTGGATCCACTTTCCAAAAAGAAATATTTCCTTGCATGGAACCATCAATAGCCTTGTTCACAACCGGGCAGCTTTGGGAGAATCCGGTGCTTGGCTTTGGCTACGACAATTTATGTGATTTGGATGACTAGAAATTGTATTCTCTTAGATTAAGTTCAGGATTATTAGACTAATCCATTTGATGCACTTGTATTAGCAAATGTTTGTCCTTTGTATAGCTAGGAGTGTTTGTTCTAGTAGCAAACATTTGCTTCTTTTGGCAAGTGTGGTTGATGTTTACTTGTATTTTTGATTGATGCGGGGTATGCCCCAGCTATTTGTAAGTATCTTTGGAATTTATAAATTCACATATTTTCCAAAAAAAAAAAAGGCCAAAGAAGTGCCTAACCTAAACTCGTCTACATGTCCCTTGTCCTTCTGACCTAATAACTCACATCCATTTCCCTTATCACGATAGTGTCAATCCCTCACCAACATCACTTTCAATTTGAATTTCACCTTCCCCATACCTTGTGTCAACTACTAGGTTTTCATTTTCGTGTATCCCTTCCTGCGCACCATGTACAACCTCCATCTTTATCAATCCTCTAGCTTCTTTTGTCAAACCCTCTACATGCTTTTTGTGTTGACACTGACTAGTCTCGTTTCCCCAGGATTGTACCTTGTACTGTGTGCACTCAATAGTCTTTTCTTCCCCTCACTGGTTATTACACAAATCTCCAAACCTCTGGCCACCGACTCTGCATTGAAATTCCTCAACTTCTTTATTCGGTCTTTCACCTTCATCATCCTGCTCTCCATCATGCACCTCTTGGTCCGCACCCCACTCCACCCCTACATTACTAGCAATTCACTTTCTTCTGCGAAAGAAAACTTGGTAACGCCATCCACATCCATTACACTTCTTTGGTTGAGCATATATTTCTTCATATACCTTTGCTCGGTAAATATGTCCATCCACCCTAATTCTTCTATTATGTGAAATCATCTGTGTACCAAAAGTTCTCACTAACACTTGTGCATATTTTAGGTTTGTCACGTTCTCTATTTCTTTCACCAACATCACCATTGCGGCCATACCAAAATGTTCTAAAAGTAAATGTTTTAATCGTTTAACACTAATTCTAATTAAATTTGGATATCATGTAATGAAGATATTTTTCAAAACATGTCAACAAAGTTATAAATTTATACATAAAAATAAATAATAGTTCAATATTCTTAAATGAAGTGAAACAAATATAATATAAAGTATGTTAAATCTAATAGCATCCTTCTACACAAAACAATACTTGAGATTTACATGTCAATCCAAAACCAAAATGTTATTTTGAAGCATATGGATGATATTGGTCTCAATATAAAAGTTCTAATATGAAATTTACAAACCAAAATCATGGTTGTATTATACTATCCCAACATAAAAATACTTACATGAAAATCAATACGACATATCCTTAGTCCAATAACCTCAATCACGACATAAACAGAATTGAAAAACATGAATCGTAACTTTAAAATAACAATTGGATTAGAAAAATATAATTATTTTTTTACAGAAAATACATGAATAATATAAATTATTTATTTAAGTAACATATTTTAATGACATTAATAAATAATATATATGACATGTGTGGAACAAGACGAGATGCGTACTATAATACACGTATTCACACCCATCCCTAACCTTAATAAGCAAGTGATTACCCTCTCCGTTTGTCCATATTTTTGGAGATACCCATAAGATTTGGATCCATTTTGTCATTCCTAACCGTCATTTAAAATTATTTTACACACAAAAATAATAAATAGATGAAAGAGAATAGTAATTTTATAAAATTATTTTTATCATTATTACCTCATTGTTTTATTTTTGTAGTCCATATAATTAATATTATAAGGAATATAAGTGAAAAAAAATAATTAATGTTACATCATCGAAAAACTAAAATGACAATTATTTTGAAATAATTTTTTTCTTCTTACACAACAGGGACACAAGAAGTGTGTTTTTTATACTTTAAAACCATAAAAAAATTATTGAACGTGTAGATTAGTTAATACATAGTTATTTCATATCAACTAGTGATTTCTAAAAAATATTTTACCATCCTTAGCAGTTCTATTTGATTAAGTAGGATTACCTTCAACTAAATGTATAAAAATATCTTCAAAAATTTGTAGCAATTCTTAAACTGCAACAAAAAAAATTCGTTAATTTTTTTGACAGTTTATGTTAGAAATTTATTGATAATCTGAATAATATTCAAGACCATTGATTTAAATAAAATAATTTTGTGCCAATTAAACTACATACTTAGTAATACTTTTTTATGATTTTAAATTAAAAAATCAAAAAATTAAATTAATAATTAAGTTAATAATATCTTTATAACAAATGATAAAATCTAGGCCATCAAATTAATCCAATTAACTAAAAAAAAAATTCATGATGACTTTTGTGCCAACAAAGTCACCGAATCCCCTCCATCATTGGTCTTTTACGATTTGTTTTTTTTATTTACTATTTTATGATTAAATAAATTAATGAATAAAGTCTTTATACATCATTACCAAAAAAAAGTCTTTATATATAACGACACATTAAATAAATTAAAATATTATTACTACAATAATAATAAATAAATGACTTAAATATGTTTTAAGTACTTCAAATATGAGATTAAATCTTTTTAGTTCTTCAAATTCAAACTGAATTTTTTAGTAGCTAAAAGTGGAAAAAAAAATTAATCTTTTTAGTTCCTCCCTCAATAATTGGGATGTGCCCTTGACAGATGTTTTATAATTTATAGT
The DNA here is from genome assembly GCA_013407115.1 of Glycine latifolia. Classification (NCBI taxonomy): domain Eukaryota; kingdom Viridiplantae; phylum Streptophyta; class Magnoliopsida; order Fabales; family Fabaceae; genus Glycine; species Glycine latifolia. The sequence goes on along the minus strand of QARZ01040242.1, from coordinate 3,318 downwards.
GATTTTTAATCATCATCAATTGATTTTATAATTTTTAAATATGAAACACAATTTCTAGAATCTTGTAAAGAAAAAATCACAATGCATCACAAAATCCCAATTTCTAGATTTACACACATTTGTTGAGTTTTTCACCAAATGATACATAAAAAAATAATATTTATCAAAACATACATGTACAAGTTTTATTTACCAAATAGTACATGTTTACTATTTATTGTATTTTTTTAATTTTAAAACCCAATTAAGAATTGGTCCCTCCAACCCGAATTCTTAATTTGTTTGTTTTTTTTAAAGATAATAAAATAATTTATTTGAAAATAATAAAAATAAAAAATATAAATAAGGACAAATTAATTGTAAATAGTATTTTAATACGTATACTTGCACATAATAATTATTTAATTTTGATAATTAATATTGTAATACATAAATATTTTTATTATAAAATTATAATATAATGAAAGTCTGAGATAAAAAATATTATAAGATAATTTATTTTAACTATTGATGACTTATTTAAAAATATATTTAAAAGATATTAGCAAAAAATGAATATAATATATTAAAGAAGATAAGACTTTGACAAAATCTTTATTGGAAATAATATATTTGAAAAACGATAAAGACGTGTTAATGGTGTTAGTAGAATTCAACTATTGGAAACGATTTTGTCCAATACAAATGTTAGCTATTTTTAACAAACCAATAACCTAACAAGTCTCAATAATCTATCAACATGTTACAATAATCGATGCAGCTGTTGTGCATGATGAACAACTACTACAATGATTCAAATGAAAGAAGACATATCAACTGTACAACATCTTTCAAACTATGATTAGTTTGGTTATTTTTGTATTTCAATTATTATTGTTAGAACGTTCTGTTGTTTTCATGTTTTATTATGTTCTGTTTATTATGTTTGTCTATCTATCTCTCATCTCAATTATCGTAATATTTTAATTTCTTTGTATAATATAATTGAGATATACTAACTACTTATTCACGGTGTTTTTAATCAATTTAATTTTTTTAATTATTTTCCCTTTTTATTTTATTTTTCTCTGTATAATATAGCTAAGATATACTAATTAATTTTTCTCATTTTTTCATAGTCAATAATCAATATTATTTATCATAACTTAAAGAAATATAAATATTAATTTATATTAAATTATCATTTTTGTATTTTATATATTTTAATATAAATCTTAAAAAATAACATAAAAGAAAAATAAAACATTAATTTATTCTTATTTACATTCTTTAATTTAATTATTTTCGAATGAAATTATTAATTTTATTATTTTTGAATAAATTATTTTCTTATTGTTTTATTATCTTAAAAAAAATCAGTTAAGAATTCTAGTTGGAGGGACCCAAATTTTTAAATGGGTTTTGAAATTTTTTTATACATGTTGTGTTTTTTTTAATATTATATTTTTATGTATCATTCCGTTGTGAGACTGTAAACTCTAAACAGATTCCACAAATTCAACCCTACCAAATGTTTTCACATTATTCTCTTTGTTTGCAATCAACCCCACATCACTCATGACAACGATCTGGAGCCCTTCCTCTTAATCCCATTCCCCAACGACACCCTCCCGACCATAGTACCTTTCAAAAATTTGGACTCGTGCTCTACAAGATTGAGAGCGGCTTATACACAACACTTGACGAGATCGAGGTAGTACAGGAGCGCTTCTGTGACACCTACTTCGAGAATGACTTTACATGCTGCCACGACCTCCTACACCCCCGCGATAGCAACATAATAAGACCCTCTATTGCTCTGTGTGCAAGGGGGTAGACTCTCACAAAATCACATTTATTTCAGTATATTTGGATGAAATATTTTAAAAATTCAGAAAATTTAAAATTTAGAAAAATTAAAATATATTAATTAAAATTCTTTTATTTTCAAAATTTCGTGTGTGGATAAAGAAATTAAATTTCTTCATTTTCAAAATTTTGTGTTTGGACAAAAAAATTGAATTTTGTCATTTTTAGAATTTTGAATCTCATACACAAAAAAACGCATGAGATGGGTGTCGTAAGAGTAACGAAAGTTGGAATACTCGTCGGTGATTGAAACGGAGCAAAAAATGATGCGGTTAGAGTTTCTAGAGAACAAAAGAATTTCAATTTCTCATATTTTAGAAGAAAATTCAAATTTCACATTTTTAGTTGTTTAAAATTCTATTTTAAAATTCTAAAAATTTAAATTCCTCATATAAAAATATTCAAATAATAAATTTTAAATTAAAAATTTTTAAATTCCCTGATAAATTACTTTTCCCAATTAAAATTCTCTATCTAAACACACTCTTACTGAATTTGTGACATGCAAGATCATTCCCGTGACATTGACCGCCTCTACCTCTCCCTCACTCACTCACGCCTCCAAACCTTTTCTTAAAATAATAATTAATTGGACCCTTAATGTATGAACACCAATGAATATCAAAGATAATTAAAATAAGAATATAAAAAAAATGTTTAAAATAATAAAAAATACAATTAAGTCTTTAACTTTTAGAATTAACCTCTTTTATCATTTCCGTTTGGCTCTGCTCCTGAATTTAAGAGTATAAATACAAAAAGAAATATTAATCATGTTTGTAAATTGATTCATAATATGCAGTTGGTGCTGTTAGCTAGTAGTCATGTTTGATTATAGTTCTAACTAACAAAAATTAAAATTCTGGCCTACTTGTGTTCATAATAGGTTTATGAACTACTGAATTATTCATGGAATTACGTTTCAATTTGGCATTGACCCCAATCATCCAACCAGGCAAGAAACTGATAAAATGTAGGGGTGTTTGCGGATCGGTTCAGATCGGTTTTGGCCAAATTTAGGACCCAACCCAATCAAATTTGATCGATTCGGTTCGGTTCGATTTTCAGGAAAAAAAATTTGAAACCCAACCCAACCCAACCCGTTCATAACCGGTTCGGTTCGGTTTAACGGGTTACCCATTTAATTTTTTTTCTTAGAACTACTATTTTATATCATGATTCTTTCAAATATTCAATACAATTAACACAATATTATCAAATTTATGAAAGTAGTAAAATTGATTCATTTAATATCATCAACATAATATTCTAAAATAGACTTATAATATAAATTAAAACACAAAGATTCTTAAACAAGATTTATTATAATAGTCTAAATCACAACTATTTCTTATAAACTAAGCTTTGCTATAACCAAATTTGTTGTAACCAGATTTGCTGAAACAAACAAATGAACAAAATATGATTCATTAATATTATAAACACGGTAAACAAAATATGAAAAAAAAA